>JAMYXO010002906.1:2500-21943 GCA_033310375.1 Conus canariensis | reverse complement strand
AAAAGAAAATGAATCTATCGAGGGAAAAAGAAGTAAAATTCATCAGATTTCTCCGTCAGCTGACATCTTCCATAATTTCGTGAATTCCCTTCCGTTAACAAATTATCTCCTTTCATCTGTAGCTAAGCAGCCAGCACTGTCTATCAAAAAAAAAAAAAGGGGGGGGGGGGGAGAAAAAAAAGATGGAGGGGGTTTGGTAGGTTGGTGTTGTTGTTAAAAAGAAAGGTTCCCTTTAAAACCCTACAGCAAACGTACTATGTTTGCTACTTGCACTCATATCCATTTTGATCCCAAGAGTGCCTTCCCCTGAAAGAATCTGGCGCAGTCGAGCAAATTTTTGTCTGTGGTGTCAGTATACAACCGTTAGCATATCTGTGTATGCCATTCTGTTTTCCTCTGTTTTGTTTTGTTCTGCTGGGTTTTTGTTGTTTTTTTTTTTCAGCTGTAAGAAATAAGATAAAGAAAACTCGAACCATCAAACAAACGAAAAAGTATGGCTGGCGGTAAAAACTAGGGTCTCGGAAACCTTTTTTTTTTTTTTTTTTTTTTTTTTTTTTTTTTTACAAAAAGGCCACATTTAACCAAAGATGACTTCACACAGAACAACTAACTTTCAGACACAGTATGTGCAGTGCCTAAGAAGAACCCAGTTGTGCATGGCTGTATATTGATACTGGGAAAAACTTCAACATGGAATTTGGCCACGAAGCCTGGCGAGTATGTTTGTGTACCTGAGGATTGATAAACAGATCACCGATGAGTAATGTTTGTTCTGTTAAAAGTTCCTTGGTGCGAAACTTCCCAAAAGCTATGCTGTGTTGGTGTTATTCTTTTTTTTTTTTTAATCTGTTGTTTATCGTCGTCCAGTATGTGTTACACTGAGACATGCCCTACACTGAGACATGCCCTGTTGATTTTGGTGAAGAGCTAGACATAGAATAGGAAGGCGGTTTCAGGACAGCTTTCTGACGCCACTTTTAAAGTGCTTTACAATATCAACTGAATATAATACATGCTTGTACAACTGCGCTGAAATACGCTTAGCTTGCATGCCTTGCTGTTTCCTTTTCATTTTTTTTTTTGTTGTTTCCTCCCCCATCCCTTCTACCCCCCTGACCCTTCTCTCTCTTCCCTTCCCTCTCCGCCACCCTGCGTAAGTGTAGAACAGACTGTTTCTTATGAAAGACTGCTACATGAAATCTTAACAGGGTGAACTGTTTTTAAGATGTGTTTGAAAGGGGCAGACTGATGGACTGTGACAGGTATAAAGTGTCATGTTCCGATAACAGAACTGACTGCCCTAGTGTCGTGTTTCTGTGAGCTAAAGTAATGGGGGCGAAAAATTCTGCCGTCAGCAATTGACAGAGAAACCTTGATGGAACGAAAAAGTCCTGAAGCTCAAAGAGATAGAGAAGCGCAGTAGCTTTAGACTTGTTTTTTTTCCTTCTCTCTTTTCTCTCTGTCTCTCTCTCTGTCTCTCTGTCTCTGTCTCTCTCTCTCTCCGCTATCTCTCTCTCTCTCTCTTTTCTCTCTCTCTCTTCTCTCTCTCTCTCTCTCTCTGCTGGAGTGCGGTAGCGCAGACAGGAGGACTCGGTTTTGTATCTTTTATTTGTTTGACAGGAAGCCAGTGCGGCCCTTTAAGGAGAGGTATTGGTGTTCAGAATGACATGCTTTTAAAGAGGAGTTGGGAGACGGACTTGAGAACGGGCTGGAGAAATATTGATCAAGGTTTTGTTGACAGGACAGCAAAACAGGTGGTATAGTAGACATTTTAAACATGTTTCTCGATCAGATGAAATCCTTGCTCTGCCTTGTTGTCTCCCTTTTTCTAGTTTGCTTTATCTTCCCCTAGCCTTTGTTGGTCCATGGCACTCATTCCATCAAAACACACACCACACACACACACACACATACACATACAATACGCACGCAATACACACACGCACACGCACACACACACACACACACACACCACACACACGCACACACACACATATATATATATATGAGACCGCACAGCGTGAAAAAATTTGTAGATGTTTTTTAGAAGCTTGATTTTAACTTGCTTTTAATATAACAAATATATTATATATATATATATAATATGCGCACAGTGTTCATGAACCGCTGGATGAAAGTCGTTTTTCAGATCAAATATGGCATAACCCTTTGCATGTAAGCTAACTCCACACACACACACACACACAAAACACCCACCCCCCCACCCACCCCCTAACAACGTTTTGTTGAGGGTATGACATCCCCCCACCCCACCCCCGCCCGTTTCTCAAATTTAATTTAGAGGTATGAAAGCCTTTTGTTGACTTTTGCAGCTGTAATTTCTAAAGGCGAAGTTGAGATATAATTTTGAAGGATTTCAATAATATCCTGTGTCTGTATGACGGGTAGTGTAGAAACGTTAAATTGACTACTGAACTGAACTGAAAACATGCACACCCACGCGCGCCGCGCGCGTGCTCAAACACCACACAACACACACACACCCCCACAACACACACACACACAACACACAACACACACACACGCACGCACATGAATACACGTCATGCACGTTTGAGAGCTAGATAATAAATATGATGTTGAGGATTATGGTTCGAGGGATAAAGAAAAGAATGAAAACAAATAACAAAAAAAACAACCTAACTTGGACAACATCCGCTGTGGAGGAGGCAGACAGCCTTGTGAGAGGGGGGAGGGGGGGTTTGTAAGAGGGGTACGCAGGGAGAGGGAGACAGAGGGAAGGGATGGGGTGGGGGTGGCGACCGTGAGTATTGTGTATATGCTGAAGCAGTCTTTTGCTTTCAATACGTGTTGTCAGTGTCACCTCATATTCTTCAAAGGAAACCCGGTTGAGTCGTGTTGTGTAACTCTCTCTCTCTCTCTCTCTCGCTCTCTCTCTCTCTCTCTCTCTCTTCCTCTCTCTCTCTTTTCTCTCTCTCTCTCGTGTGTGTGTGTGTGCGTTCTGTCAGTCTCTCTCTCTCGACACCACTGACATTACCTAAAATGTTAAATAATTTATGCTTTCTTTGTTCGTTATGCCCACATTTATTACACAGCCCAGTAGGAATTTATCTTTAACTTTCAATACCCTCATATACAAAAAGAAATTACTCACACTCACACACACACACACACACACGCGCGCGCGCGCACACGCTCGCGCATGCACACACACACACTCTCTCTCTCTCTCTCTCTCTCTCTCTCTCACACACACACACACAACCACACCACACACACACACACACCACACACACACACACACACAACTCGCACTCACACTCATACTTGTCTGTAATCACGTTAAGTGGGAAGATGTTAGATTGAAGAACAACAACACACACGTACACGTGAAACTCACACACATATACACGCACGCGAACGCGCGCAAATACACACACACAAACACACAAAACACAACACACATCCACATATACACAGGGGGGCGCGCACATGAGCCTACGCAAAACACATGCACACAACGAGCGTGCGCGCACACCCCACACACAATCACACACCACACACACACACACACACACAATCGCGCGCGCGCACCGCGCTTGCAAAAGCGTGTGCATACATTTTCGCATTCATAATCACTTCAGATGCTCACCCTCTCTACACAAACACCATCGTATACACCAAACACTTAACAGTACAGTACATCTCAATTCAAGTCAAAAAATGCATGGACCCACATCAAGTCTGAGGTTGTTGTACATTATGTTACTCAACATGTTTAGACTTAACACTGTTCAGTCAAATGTGCGTGGTATGCCTTCCTAAATGACAAAAGGCTTGGTTTGCATTAATATGGTCATGTATATCATTCCCTAATTTGCTTCCAGAGTAAATGAGAGCAGACATAAAGATTAGTTCTTGGGAGAGGAATGCGGATACTACGTTTGTTACGAACATTATTGATGGGAAGTTTGTTGTTGAGATAAGCAGGCGTTAAATTAACAATTTTAACATGAAAAGCTTTGTTGTAACGTCATTTAAGACTGAAGGGGAGAATGCCTAATTGTTTATAATCAGTAGGGACAAGAGAAGAGGAATGAAGAAGAATTAGCTTTAGAGAGCGTCTGTATAAGCTGTCAAGAGGTTTTTAAGCAATTTTGACTGGCAGATTCCAACATGTTGATGCATAATCATCTGGCTGGATGTATGCTCGAAAAAAAAAGCTTCCCGGTATGTTGATCAAGAAAATTGTTTTATTCTAATTCAATGGAATGGGTTTTTTTTTTTTGGAAAGTCTTTTGCAAAGCACTAGAAATATATTTGGACCAGGATAGGTTATTATCTTAGTAAGTCCTAGTAATTTGTGAAAACTTATTTCTTCTAATGCTTAATCATAACTTTTAACTCCGGTAATCTATTCTTAATGTTCTGTCGTTTTTTGTCTAGTTGCAACTTGCATGAATTTGAATTTATGAGGATGAACTGCAAATGATTTTCTTCCACCATGAAACAAGTCTTAGTATATCATTTTGTAAGGAGGTGCATACTGCATCAGAGCTTTTATTTTCATCTTCAACCCCCCCCCCCCCCCCCCCCCCCCCCCCCCCCCCCCCCCCCCCCCCCCCCCCCCCCCCCCCCCCCCCCCCCCCCCCCCCCCCCCCCCCCCACCCCCCCCCCCCCCCCCCCCCCCCCCACCGCTCACCTGTTTTTTCTTTTTTTTGTTTTTGTAAATCTTGCCAAGTCATTACTATAATGATGGAGAATTGTTACGCCTGCACTTGTTTTCCGCCCACTCTTAATTGTTCAGCATTTTATTGTTTGGTCAATTCGTGGGCGATGAATCTCTTAGGAGATCCAAGTAATGTCGTGGTGTGCACTATTTTAGCCGCTGCTTTAGGTTATTGAATCTGCCAGAGCTGACCACTCAATACTCGTGTTTACTGATCTTTTGATATCGCTTGCTTCCTTGATGGATCCCTCATAGCTGAGGCTCAAAGATGGGCCCTGGTTCTATGCTATTCGGTATGCTTTATGGTTTTAGTTTGTCTAGCAACTTTTTTGCCTCTTAACTCTTTCCTCTCGTTTCTGTTAGTGAACTATCTTTCGCGGGCTGCTTTGGGGGTGCTGTTGGATTCTTTTCTGAACCCTGGGTGGTGAGAACACACGAATTATGGACTGTGGTCTGTGTCTTCTATTTGACGCCAAGAGCACAGACACAATCAGCCGGGTCTCCCTGATGAGGGATCCAGCGGGACGATAAGGCCTAGGAGCAGGCGAGATACATATAGAATCTGCTTTCGGAGGGATTACGATGGTTCCTTTCATGCAGCTCGGGACGGGTTTTCATATTTATTTATATATTTTACATTTTCATCATCTTCTTCAATCCCCCCCCCCACCCCCCCCTTTTTATTTTTTTTTTTTTAAAATCTTTGGCCAAGTCATTACTATAATGATGAGAATTGTTAACTGCACTTAGTTTCCCCCACTACTATTGTTTAGCTTTAAAAATGATACTAGGACCTAGAACCGGATCCCATGGGAAACTTCATATTTTTCGAAGTAAACAGAAGATAAAGTTAGAATCTTTAAAGACTGCTTGTCTTCTGTTGGAAGAAAAGATTGCTAATGGAGTTTAAGGAATTGGTTTAAACAGAGAGAGAGAGAGGAGAGATGTGGAACTAATGATGATATACTGTGCTTCGAGTCCATCGTCGTTCACTGTCCAGAGTTCGGAGGGTCCCGTTGATGGGGAGTCGCTCACTCTACGATAGACGAGTAGACGAGAGGAGAAAGGGCAAAGGTTGACTGGGTCCCTGAGTCTTTCCTCTCCTCCTCCTCTTTCTCCTCCTAACCCCCTCCCACCCTACGCCCATTTCCCGTCCGGGGTTCCCCCGGTGGTCATTTTCTTCTTTTTTTCTGATCGTCAGTGGACTTCGTCTCCACGGACTCCAACCCTAACAGCCCCTAATCCCCCCATTCGAAATCCACCCCCACCCTGCCGGCCCCCCCCCCCCCCCCCCCCCCCCCCCCCCCCCCGTTTCCTTTTCAATCTGTACCCCCGCTTCAACAAATGTTTCTCGCAGGGCAACGGTACATGCAACGAGATCTCCGCAGGGCAAATCGGTACATGCAACGAGATTCTCCGCAGGGGCAAAAACGGTACATGCATCGAGATTCTCGCAGGGCAAACGGTACATGCACGAGATTCTCGCAGGCAGGAACGGGTACATGCAACGAGATTCTCCGCCGGCAAAACGGTACATGCAACGAGATTTCCGCAGGGCAGAAACGGTAATGCAACGAGATTCTCCGCAGGGCAGATCGGTATCATGCAAACGAGATTCTCCGCAGGGCAGACGGTACATGCAACGAGGATTCTCCGCAGGGCAGAACGGTGCATGCAACGAGATTCTCCGCAGGGCAAAACGGTGATGCACGAGATTCTCCGCAGGCTAAATCGGTACATGCAACGAGATTCTCCAGCTGGGCAAATCGGTTCATGCAACGGATTCTCCGCAGGGCCAAAAGGTTATGCAACGAGATCGTCCGGCAGGGCAAAATCGGTACATTGCAACGAGATTCTCCGCAGGGCAAACGGTAGGCAACGAGTTTCTCGCAGAGGCAAAACGGTACATGCAACGAGATTCTCCGCAGGGGCAACACGTACAGGCAACGCACAAAAATTGAACAAACGCCTTTGTTGCGCATGGATATAACTAAGATGCATTGCATATATAGTTTCCTCAGTTTAGCTGGATTTCGGTGGCTCATAGCATATCAATGGGTGGGTGATTGGATTTGGTCACGCGGATAGGTACGCAAAGAATGCGTTGTCGTCAGGTGTGGTGTGTACGTTTTCTGGGGAGTGTGAGGGCCTAGAGAGTTGATTTCCAGGGGGGGGCCGGGTGTGACCGGGTGGTTTGGTTCGGCAGTGGAGCGGGTTTTGATTTCTGCGGGACAGCTCGACTGGTCCATTTTGGTTCTGGAGGGTCATTATGGGTTGTTTGTCAGCCAGTGGTGGGGTTGGAGCGAGTGGAACATATTTTGACCACGGACAGACACAGAAACACACCAGCTGGACGCATTTCTTCGTTCCCGCTAAGTACTCCCTGTTCCTTAACAACTGGGAGTACAAAAAACAGCTTTTTGCGGGGCCGGTGATCAAGTTGAAGCGCCTTCGTTAAGGATTCCAACGTCATCACACTTTGCAACATAGCAGTAATGGCAGAAAGGTGCACGTCGCGTATTAAGAGTTACACGCGTCTTTGGGCAGAGGGACCATGACAAAAAAAAACAAAAGAAAAAAACGCCAGCATGCACTGGTTAGAGGCATTCGGTTAAACATGAGCTTTCTAGGGTTTTTGAATGTGGACATATTTGAAAATTATGAAAAAGCACCGCAAAAAAAAAAAAAAAGTAGACATAACGAATCACCAAGACCAAAACACGACACGCGTTTCGACTCTTATGTCTTCTTCAGGCAAGATACACATCATACAGGACAAAGAAATGAAGAACGAGCAGTACTTATCTTCATCCAATGCGGCACAAGAAAGGCGTTGAAATTTGTGAATGTCTTGAATAACAAGAAAGTGCACTTTTGGAAATCCCTTGTCAGCTGTTGATCAAATAATTGACAGCACAAACCGACAGGTTGTGGTCCTCCACGACGTGGGGCTGTCGCTTGCCATAGCTTGTCTTTGTAACGGCAAAAAAAAAAACAAAACTCTATATATATATATATTATAGCTTGTCTTCTGTTCCCGGGCAAACGAAAAAAAAATTAATATAATAATAAATGAGTAACAAAAACAGGAGATACGCCTGTCTCCATTGCGAACAGAGTTACCTTTCTCAGTTTTATGACCGCCAAAAATAGATGTGGGGACTCAAAATATTTGATTGGAAGCACAACTCTGGATAGCGGTCGGGCCATCGATGTTGCATTACAGGCGCACGTTTCACTCAATGTTTCGAATTTCCTGCCGAGAACCGTTCCACGGGATGATGGGGTAAAATGTTTACAGGCTCACTCTTGCTGAACGCCAGAACTGGCACCGATTACTCCTTGCCAGATTTCCGCACGGTTGCACAGAAACATTTAATGCGCAAAAGCCTTGCTTAGGAGACGAGTATTTATAGCAGGACGGATTCTTTGTATTTGAGAATTTTTTTGTTGCGTCTAGAAAGTTGAATTTCCTTCATTCTTTCGTATGCCTATCAAGGTACATACAGGTGGGTTCCAGCCCTAAGATTAAATGATCGGAGTGGGCGAGGAATGGGAATGGGAAAACCCGGTGCAAAACGACTATGGTCAAGGGTCAGTGGCGAAGGACTGAAATGTGCTGTCAGGCAAGGGGTAGCTATGATTTGTAGTGTGGGAAAGATGTCATGGGCAGAAACGCTAAAAACAAGTGAAAGATTGGTAGGGGGGCTATTTGTTCGTTTAATCTAAAACTCAGTCACTGTCAGATTCTTTTGTCATATGTATGGTACGCCGAAAAACACTTAAGTAGATTACATGTGATTTGGTGCACGACCATTACTCTCTGTCGTGTGGCTTACATCGTTATGGCAACAAGATATGATCTTCGCTTCCCAGTTTATAAAGTCAGTCTCGAACTTTCTGAGCGTGACAACTTCCCAATTAGAAGGCACTTTAAATGAGCCCGGACCACGTACAACAGTAAATAACAACAGGAAGGGTAACTTTTCAAAGAAAATGTCGCTTGTTTTTGTCTTTCATGATTTCTTTTGTTCTCAGATGGCCCATTGGTTGGTTTTTGAAAACTCACAAAACATCCATACATAATGCACACCAGCCTTTTTCTGGGATAGCATTTTAACACCCCGACAAATGCAGCGGAGTCAAGTTACCCACTTTCGGCGATCATGGAGAGAAACCGATCAGGGTTACGAAATACGGTATTGACCAGGAGTTTCTGTTAGTTGCTTTTCCTCCCATAGGAGATTGTATCCCCCTTGGTGACTATAAGCTTGCTGAAGGCGACGTTTGGAAGCATTTATTAATAATAATATAACGTACATTTTAGAGCGCCCTTTCACACTAGAGTCACAGCGCTTTAACAATATTTAACTATAAACATGTACCTACACAGCAACCACTGGGAGCACATGGACAACAAAATAAAAATTCACGTTTACTTTCAAGATGGGGTACGCCCTTTTCATCTTGTTTATAACCAGTCCAAGAAACACACGGACGAATCCGTAAAAGTACATAGGTAACCCCAAATTGGTAATCCGCGTGAATCCGTCAAGAATCGGTTTCCAGTTCCTGCCTTCGGACGACATTCAGTTAAACGAACTAATTCTGTTTCCGCGCAGGTCAACACGCTGCGTGTGTGTGATTGAAACGGGGCAGCGCACTTCTCCGAGTTTCCCAGAGGGTGGCTTGGGGATGGGGGGAATTAGGCAGTAAGGGATTGGGAGAAGGGGGGGGGGAAACGGTATTGTGACGGGGGGGGGGTGGCCGGGGGGCAGGAGAGGGGAATGCGAGAGGGGGGGGGGGGGGTGGGGGGGTACGGTATTGCTGAATGTTATATGCGCTTTTGTGAATCAGACAAAGAAAACTGGCCGAGTTTGTTGTTTGTGTTTTTTTAGTTTGTTTTTTTTACTTTGTGGTTGGTTGGCAGGCGGGAAAGGGAGGGGGAGGAAGAGGCGTTCGTGGGTGGTTTATGATGTTCGTCCAGTCACAGGTAAACTCTTCCCTCCCTCCTTCCCTCCCTCTCTCTCTCTCTCTCTCTCTCTTTCTCTCTTTCCTCGCTTTTTTCTCTCAGTTTCTCTTCTTCTCTTCTCTCTCTCTCTCTCTCTCCTTCCCCTCTCCCACTCTCTTGTCCCTCCCTCCCCCCTTCTCTCTCTCTCTCTCTTCTTCGTCCCAAATCTCTCCCCCCCTCCCCTCCACACTCTCGCTCTTCCCTCCTTCGCCACTCCTTCTCTCTCTGTCTGTCTGTCTTCTTCCCCGTGGAAGTTGTGCGATCGGTAGAAACAGCCATCGGCCTTCATTCTTGTCTCTCCCCCCCCCCCCCCCCCCCCCCCCCCCCCCCCCCCCCCCCCCCCCCCCTCGCCATAACTCCCGCGTTCTAGGGACACCTTCTCCCCCGTTCACCCCCCCCCCCCCTCTCTTCTCATCCACCATCTCCTCCACTCCCCTCCCTCCTTCCCTTCTTGTCCCCGTCCTTCCTCCCTCCATTCAACCTTCATTTTTCCTTCCCACACCATTTCACAAACTCCGATCCTTGCTGTTCACGCCATCATTTTTGTACAAAAACTTGTGCCAAGGGACATATTTTGTCGGTGTGTCCGGATTTTGGGGTGCACAAGGGAGACATATATATTTCGGTTGTCCAGGACTAGTGCAAAGGGGGGACATATTTTGTCGGTGTGTCCGGATGTTGTCCCAAAAGGAAACATAAATTTTGTCGTGTGTCCAGGATTGTGCCAAGGGGACATATATAGTCGGGTGCCCCGGACTTGTGCCCCAAGGGGGGAAGGGGGATAATATTTTGTCGGGTGGCCCCGGCTTGTGCACAAGGGGGAAATATTTTTGTGTTTTTTTTGGTTGTGCCCCAGGGAAACTATATTGTTGGTGTTTTCCAAGACTTGTGCAAAAGGGGAAACCCATATATTGTCGGTGTGTCTTTTTTGTCATGTTCTTTTCCAGTGGGGGTTAAAGTTGAGTCCTGATTTTGGGAAATTTCGGTCTCCCTGAAAGGTCGTGTTTGGGGGGTGGCTATACTGGGTAAGTCTGCGAGTGACACCTTTTTGGAGGCTTTTGTTCCCGCGCGTACGCCCCCTTTTGTGTGTGTGTGTGTGTGTGTGTGCGGCGCGGGGTTGGATGTGTGTGTGCGCGCGCGTATGTGAATGTGTGTGTGTGTGTTGTGTGTGTGTGTGTTGTATGCGCGCGCGCTCGTGTGGTGTGTGTGTGTGCGTGTGGTGTGTGGGGTGTTCGTTTGCGCACCCCGGTGTGTGTGTGTGTGTGTGTGTGTGTGGTGTGTGTGTGTGTGTGCCATGGTGTGCATGTTGTGGGTGTGTGCGCGCCGCCGCGCCCCGTGTGGATGTTCGTACATTTTTTTGCGCGCGGCTCGAAAACAAATGCAAATCGTTATGTAAATGCGACCTGTGGACTTTAATCAACATCACCAACGACAAATAAAACTACTGGTGGCACAACTTTTATTTTGAAGAGGGTTTAAAGTCCCCCGGTTGCTTTTATGAAACGGCCGTGTGAGCTTATTGAATCGTTGAATCGGCTGGTCGAGCATGCCGCGCGCGCGCGTGTGTGTTGTAGTTGTGTGTGTTGTGGGTGGGTGGTGTGTGTGTGGTGTGTGTGTGTGTACTCCCATTTTGGGGTTCGAAACTTGCCTGCCCAGATTCTCTGTTTTTTTCCCCTTCAAACTGAAAACGTTTTAGCAGGGGTTTCTGCTCAGCGTGGGGCCGGGGGACTGAGTAAGAATAGTCGGCTTCTTGTTCGAATTTTTTCAACTCCTTGTCATTGGTGCCAAAGGTGGAGTCTGTGTCGGTTTTAAAAAAGAAAAAATTTCCCGGGGTCATCCGATTTGTCCCAAAAGCCTGATTTTTTTTAACAACTTGTCTGCTGTCTGTGAAGAACCCGGATTTGGGGGGAGTTAGTTTTTTGATCAAAAAAACTGGACCTCAAAAAGGTCAATCCTATTTTAAAAACCATTTTCAGAAAGCAGTGAACTTTCGGAGTTGTGGCACAGGGGGGATTGGGGCGTGACAAAAAAAAAAAAAAAAAAAAAAAAAAAATTTCTCACGGGTTACAGGGCTCTGGTGCCCCCCAAAAGGGGACACGAAATGTCTTTTAAAGGGTTTTGCCGGGACCTTCCCTTGAAATCTAATCCATCACCCTCAAAGCCTTCGACTATGGGTGCATCCTGCACCACCCCCCGTTACAGCCTGCATGTGAGGGGGAGAACATCCCTCCCAACCGTCGGCTTGAAAATTACTTTGACAATTTTTGAATCTTTTTCTGAACCCAAAACCCTGTTTGTAGTGTCTTGACCCGAAGTCCCAAAAAAAAAAATTTACTGACCACCCCCGTTCTTCCACCTTGGGGTTTCTTTTTCCCCATTTTTAACCCAAGCAGAGACAGTTTGGGTGTGTGTGAGGCGTTCAAGTTTTCTGCTATCGCACGTGGTTTTTTTGCAATTGGACATCCCATTTGATTCAGATTCATGTCAGGCACGAAGACAAGTTTTTGACTAGAAACATGCATTTCGCCCCCTTGGGGTTTCTTCAGGCGAAAAAAAATACCATTTGGACCGTGACAAGAAGAAAATTGTTTTCGTTGAAGAAGACCCAGAGGCGAAATGCATTGTGTCTAGTCTGTACTTGTTGTCTCTTTCCTTTGCGGTTATATCCCTCTCTTTCCCAATTTTGCTTCATTTTCCCCCTTCATTTCCCGTTTGAAATCAGATTCATGTCGTTAAAAATTACCACAAGCTCCCCTTTGGGGTACACTTATTTTTTTGCGTAATGTGATCTTAAAAATTTTCCCTCCTCAGAAGAATTTTTTTTAACGGTGCTCTAAAAACTGAAGAGGAGGTTTCCCCTCGGTTTTGCGGCTAGGTCCTTCTCAGAGACGTTTAAAGACATTCCATGGGAAAAACTCCAATACAAATGCTGAGTTGTCAGCTTGGTCTGGCTTTCGAAGGCTCTAAACAAACATAGAGATTTCTCATTCTGTCCGACTCCCTGTCTGCTTTTGGGGGGGGGGGGGGGCCCCTTGCGGCGTATTTTCAAGCACCTGAACTGTGAAATTGTTTGAATTAAACGCCTCCCTGAAATTGATGGTTACAACCGTTTTTGTTGGTTCCGGCCATGTGGCATGGGCAACGAGTTGGTTGATCAATTGCAGAGTGCCCCAAAAAAGAGTTGAGCAGATTGTCTTTTCCCCCACATGATTATGAAACCTGAAGCCGGTTAGTCCCAAGAACCTGCAGGGGGAATAGAACTCACGCGAATACCCAAAACGTTAAATCGTCAAGCCTGAAGTTTTTTTTACAATGTTCCCAAGGCGCCGTAAAGACAAAACTGTAGTACTGTTTACTACAGGTACCCTTTTCCCCCCTTTTTATCTTTTAAAAGGTGAAGAAGCTTCGTGGTGCATTCATGTCAGTACCAATCCAGTGAAACATTTTTAGAGTGAAGAAATGGTGACTGATGTACCTTTTCCATATTAACTTAAAAATTTATAGAGGTAAAGAAAAAAGGTCCCTTTTCAGGGGGATGCTTCAACGTTTCGTGCTGTAGCATTTGGTCACGGAAGTGAGTGTTGAGGTCGTTAGGGGAAGGGGGGAGGTTTTTGGTGACACAGTTCAGCCAAAAGGTAGGGGAGGGGGTGGGGAAAAGGTAAACTGTGTTAATATGGCCCAACAAAAGGGGTGGGGCAAAAAGAGGGGGTGGGGGGAGGTGGGAGGGAGAGGACCATTTGGTGGTGGTTTAAGAGAAAGATGGGGGGGGTGATGGTAAAGGATAACATAGTATAAAAATGGTATAGAACAGGGGGGGGAGAGGAGGAGGCGAAAAAGGGGGAGGGGTTGCAGCTGAGAGAAAAAAGTTTTTTCCCTGACATTGAGTCCATAAGGACTCAAAGTTTTGCCAAGGCGTTGTATTAGCTGGCTTTCATGAATTGCGGTATTGGCCCTTTTTTTGTCCATTGCGCCAACAGCGCTGCCACTCTGATGTGCGACAGGTTCATGGTGTTCAGAAGTAAAGTGGTTTGCCCTGGTGTATCTTTTCTGTCAGAATGTTGTCCCTGTGTTTTTTGAAGCGATCATTGAGTGATCTGTATGTTTCTCCTACATACATTCATGGCACACAAGGTACAGGTCAGGACACAGACAAACATTTTGCGTTTGACATGTGAAATGGGATTTCACCTGAAACTTATGATCTGATGGGCCTTGGTAGTTGTTGCAGGGTTAATAAAAAGTACAGGTTTTACATTTAGGTTTCTTGCAAGGGAAATTGCCGCTTGAGCAGAAGGGTGCGTAGAGTGGAAGGCAGCATGCACAAGATGGTCACCAAGGCTTTGTCCCTCTTGAAAGCCACAAGTGGATGGTTGGTTGACCCATGTATCTTTCAGTGCCTGAAATGACGTGTTAGGTGTAATGTTTTGATTGAATAGATTTTACTGTAAGATCACTGAGAAAGAGAGCGACAGACAGACACACACACACACACATAAACACACACACGCACACACATGCACACGCACACGCACACACACACACACACACACACACACACACACACACACACACACACACACACACACACACACACAACACACACACACACACACAGAGCTACCCAATATACACTAAACGCGCGGCAGTATACGCAGCACTTGGACACCGTCATAAAACAGACGGCACGGGGAAACGGCCATGTTGCCCACGCCAGGGACAGTGAAAGCAGCCCGTAGCCAACGCCATGTCCGGTGCCAAGCAGCCGCCGTCCGGCAAAGAGGCGAACGGTGACGTGGTGGAGACTGGCAGAGAGCGGTTGACGCGAGATGTTGATGACGTCACTGCGGACGGTGACGACACCTCGGACGAAGCGCGGGACAGGCAGACGGAAGCGGTCATTATGGCGTGAATGATAACCCGCCGATCTTCATGGTGCCAGTGTATAGTTTACAGGTGAAGGAACTATGAGAACTCTCTGCCTGCCTGTCTGCCTGTCTGCCTGCCTGTCTGCCTGCCTGTCTGTCTGTCTGTCTCTGTCTGTCCCTCCCTCCCTCCTCCTCTCCCTCTCTCTCTCTCTCTCTCTCTCTCTCTCCCTCCCTCCTCTCTCTCAATGTTACTCGAGAGTTTGTACAGACGATCTGTCAATTCGTACTTCTTTAAAACATCTTTTCTAGTAAGTGATTAGAAATTAATTAATACTCTCCCTTTTTTAGTCTAAGATGTCGATTCAGTAAATCTGTTATGTATGAAATCATGAACGAATACTACCTTTGCGACAAATCACCGGTGAATAATGTACGAGATAAAAGTAAATTGTTTCAATATATTCCTCGCTGAAGAACAGATATGTTCTTGACATCCCTTACATGTTCGGGTGGGAAAACTATGGAATGAAAATCATGATCTCTAAAGAACAAAAATAGCGTAGTCCCATTCAAGACAGCCCATCACAAGTAATTTTTTGATCATCATTTAACAGCCAAGCATTTTGATATTGTAATATTTCTTCAATGTATGTCTATGTAAATACATACACTGCTAGATATCTGTCAGTTTACCTATCTGTCCTCTTCTCTTCTCTCTCTCTCTCTCTCTCTCTTCTCTCTCTGTCTCTGTCTGTCTGTCTCTCTCTCTCTCTCTCTCTCTCTCTCTCTCTGTCTGTCTGTCTGTCTGTCTGTCTCTCAGCATATGCATTTACTTACGTCAGATCACTCCTGTTGAGAATGTTTATATTTTTGTAATGAAATACCTTGTGTATTTATGTTCATTATTACTCACCCCCCTTCAAATGGGGCTGTGTCCTTTTCTCGAATTATCGTTCTCTCTCTCTCTCTCTCTCTCTCTCTCTCTCTCTCTCTCTCTCTCTCTCTCTCTCTCTGTGTCTCTCAGCATATGCATTTACTTACGTCAGATCACTCCTGTTGAGAATGTTTATATTTTTGTAATGAAATACCTTGTGTATTTATGTTCATTATTACTCACCCCCTTCAAATGGGGCTGTGTCCTTTTCTCGAATTATCGTTCTCTCTCTCTCTCTCTCTCTCTCTCTCTCTCTCTCTCTCTCTCTCTCTCTCTCTCTCTCTCTCTCTCTCTCTCTCTCTCTCGCGCGCCGCGCGCGCGTGTGTGTGTGTGCGCGCGCGTAAGGCGGGGAATATGTGTTTTCATTGTACTGATGTTTTGAACCGTCTTGATTTCTGTATTTGATTTTCTGTTTCATGCCTTTTTTTCTCTGTCTTTTACTTGTGATGATTGTGCATTTTATGAGTGTTTATACTCTACATCCTTGGTATGTTTTTGGAGGGCATAGTGTAAAGAAGCATTCAGTTTATTTGATTACCCTTATTAAAATACTCGTATTCTCTCTGTCTCTCTCTCTCTCTCTCTCTCTCTCTCTCTCTGTCTCTCTCTCTCACACACACACACACGCACACGCACACGCGCGCACACACACACACACACACACACACACACACACACCCCACACACACACACACACACACACACATTATTGGTGGTTTGGATGTGGTTTATAGAAAGCCTTGATGACAGAATACTTAACTGATGATTTGGGCGTGGTTTATAGCAAGCCTTGGTGACAGAATAGTTAACTGCTGGTTTGGACGTGGGTAAAGCAAGCCTTGATGACTGAGTAGTTAACTTTATGCTTGGATGCGGGTTTATTGCAAGCCTTGATGACAGAATAGTTATCTGGTGGTTCGGACGTGGTTTATAGCCAGACCTGATGACTGCACAGTTGACTGGCGAACTGAACACGGCTTGTAGCAGGTCTTGATGACTGAATAGTTAACTAGTAGTTTGGCCGTGGTATGTGCCAAGACTTGATAACTGAATAGTTGACTTGGCAGTTTGAATGTGGTGCGTAGCAGGTCTTGATGACTGAATAGTTAATTAGTTAGTTTGGCCGTGGTATGTACCAAGACTTGGTAACTGAATAGTTGACTTGACAGTTTGAATGTGGTGTGTAGCAAGTCTTGATGACTGAATAGTTTAACTAGTAGTTGGCTGTGGTGTATAGCAAAGCTTGATTGAATAGCTGTCTGGACGTAGTTTTATAGCAAGCTTTGATGACGGAACAGTTAACTGGTGGTTCGGGAGTGGGTTTATTGCAAGACTTGATGACTAACTAGTTGACCGGTGGTCTATAGGCTGAATAATCCACTAGCAGTTGCAGTCGAGATGAGCAGTTTGATGACGTGGGTCAGTAGCGAGCCTTGATGCCCGGAGTGTTGATGAACGTGGGTTGGTAGCGAGCCTTGATGCCCGGAGTGTTGATGAACGTAGCTTGGTAGCTAGCCCTGATGCCCGGAGTGTTGATGAACGTGGGTCAGTAGCTAGCCCTGATGCCCGAAGTGTTGATGAACGTGGGTCAGTAGCGAGCCTCGATGCCCAGAGTGTTGATGAACGTGGGTTGGTAGCGTCGAGCCTTGATGCCCGGAGTGTTGATGAACGTGGGTTGGTAGCGAGCCTTGATGCCCGGAGTGTTGATGAACGTAGCTTGGTAGCTAGCCCTGACGCCCGGAGTGTTGATGAACGTGGGTCAGTAGCTAGCCCAGATGCCCGTAGTGTTGATGAACGTGGGTCAGTAGCGAGCCTTGATTCCCAGAGTGTTGATGAACGTGGTTTGGTAGCGAGCCTTGATGCCCGGAGTGTTGATGAACGTGGTTTGGTAGCTAGCCCTGACGCCCGGAGTGTGATGAACGTGGGTCAGTAGCTAGCCCTGATGCCGTAGTGTTGATGATCGTGGGTTGGTAGCGAGCCTTGATGCCCAGAGTGTTGATGAACGTGGGTCGGTAGCGAGCCTTGACGCCGGAGTGTTGTTGACTGACGGGGGTCGGGGTGTGGGCGTGGGTGGGTTGCAGCAAGCCATGATCTCCATGTCCGCCATTCTGATGGTCTCGTTCCTGGTGTCCGGCAACATCTGCGCCGGCAGCCAGCTGGCGGAGGTGCGGGCCGAGCTGCTGAGCATCGCGTTCTTCATGTGTGGGGTGGCCACCTTCCTCCAGACCCTCGTGGGCGTTCGGTACGTTTGAGGGTCTTCTGGGTCTCTTTGGCTTTGTCTGTGTGTCTGTCTGTCTGTGTCTGTCTGTCTCTCTCTCTCTCTCTCTCTCTCTCTCTCTCTCTGTATCTGTCTCTCTCTCTCTCTCTCTCTCTCTCTGTATCTGTCTCTCTCTCTCCCCGTCTCCCCCCCCCCCCTTATCAGACATGTTTGAGGCATATATTGTAGCATCGTGTGTTACTTCAGTAAACGGTCACGAATGAAATAATGGCTTACTTAAACCAACACTTTCATCATTGTCACAAAACACTCTGTCTGCCTTCCTCCCACTCTGTCTGTCTGCCTCCCTCCCTCCCCCCCCCCCTCTCTCTCTCTCTCTCTCTCTCTCTCTCTCTCTCTCTCTCTCCTCACGTGTATTGCCTTTCTAGCTCTCATTTCCATGCGCATTTTCCCATAATTCCCTCGAAATGTCTCTAGTGTACCACACATACACGCATACGGAAACGCGCCCGCGCGCGCGCGCACACACACAACACACACACACACACACAACACACACACACACACACGCGCGCGCGCGCGCGCGCGCGCGCGCGCGCGCACTTGAACACCAGTGACCAAATAAGTTTTCTTTAAGTGATTTGCCTTGTACTGAGCAATAACAGCGACAGAGTCAGTGTTCACTCATCAGCCAGGAGTCGAGTTCTGGAAAACTTAATTTTGGGGGAAAGGACAATATAAACTGCTGTTTCTGTAGGAAGAACCAACCAGGGGGAGAAGTTGATATCAGGCGGTCTTCAGAGAAGGAACCTCCTTCAGACAGGTGTCCCCGCCTGATGACCTTAACACTGTGAGAGGGTCGAGCCACATCCAGGTCATGACTCCCTTATTCGATTTACTATCCGCACAGTGTAGTCATTTTGATATACAACATTGTCAGAAACTGCTGGTCTGAAAAGGATTCTAGCAGTATTATAGGACCCCCCCCCCCACCCCCATCCCCCCCCACCCCTCGCCCTCCACCCTCCCAACTTCCGTCCTTCCATCAGACGAGACGGACAAAAAAAAAAAGAAAACTCATACACACACACACACACACACACACACACACACACACACACACACACACACACACACACACACACACAGACAGAGAGAGAGAGAGAGAGAGAGAGAGAGACTAAAATAAGGTTGATATCGTGGTTGGTACGTTTGTTTGTAACCTCTAATATTAGATATACTAATATGTTCGTTATTTCTTCTTCTTCTTCTTCTTCTTCTTCTTCTTCTTCTTCTTCTTCTTCTTCTCCTCCTCCTCCTCCTCCTCCTCTCCTCCTCTTCTTCTCATCCTCATCCTCTTCTTCTTCGTCTTCTTCTTCGTCTTCTTCTTCTTCTTCTCATCCTCATCCTCATCCTCTTCTTCTTCTTCTTCTTCTTCTCGTAACTTTCCTTATCCACTACTTCAATCTTCTGTCCACTGCGTTATATTTTCTGTATTCGTATCTTTAATTCTCCTGTCGCATAAGTAAGTGAAATCTTGTTTTATAAACCATAAGCATTTACCAGCTGCTGTTGAAATTTTGATATGGTTACCATTTGAAAGTAAATGAAAATTCACTAAGAAAGAGGGAGACAGTGCGCGCGTGTGTGTGGCTTGCTGTAAAAGAAGTCCAACGAAGTTTGAGGGAGCAATGTTTAGTGCGA
>JAMYXO010002905.1:0-20000 GCA_033310375.1 Conus canariensis | reverse complement strand
TTAAGAAATTTTTAAATTTTTTTAAAGTTTTAATTTAAAAAAAAAGGTAATTATAAAATTTTTTAAAACTTTTTTTTTAAAAAAACCCCCTTTCAAAAATATAAAAAAATTTTAATTAAAAAAAAAAAAAAAAAAAAAAAATTTTTAAATTTTGAAAACAAAAAAAGGGGAAAAAAAAAAAAAACATAAAAAAAACCCCCGGGAAAAGAAAAAACCCAAAAAAATAAAAAAAGCAAAAAAACCCCCGGGTTTAAAAAAAAAATTTAAAAAGGGGGACCCTTCTGGAGAAGATAAATTTACTGAAAATCATATGGCTGTTTTCTAGGCTGTTGGTATCATCTAAAGCATTAATTTCCTTCCACTTGTAATGAGTGTATAGTGCATTTTTGGCTCCCTACCACTGATAACAAAAAGATGAGAATGCCGTATCAAGAAACATGCAGAATATAAGGGGTAGAAACCAAAGGAACCATCTTGAGCAAAAGACAAAAAAAACCAAAACAAAAAAAAAACCAAGTAGTGCTGCATCATGTAGAACAGTAAGGTTTACGATTTACGAAAGGAACTACTTAAAAAATTAAACAGGAGAGATTGTACAAAGAAAACAGTGTAGTCAAAGGAAAGTATGTGAACCGAAGGCTAGTAAAAGAATGAGAATCAAATGATTTGGTATACCGAACATTGTGGGCAAGTGCAATTTTTGGGAGAGATAAATTTAAAGAGACGAATGGGATAGGTTGAAGGTCGATTGGAACGCTGTAAAAAACTGCAGCGAAAAATTAGTGAAAGATGGAGAAGCAGCAAAGGATGTCAAGCAGAAAGATGGCATAACCACGATTACAAGAAGGAACTGGAATGCAAATGGTTTTGAGCAGAATGTGGTGAACAGTTGTGGGAATGGTTGAAATATTTGGAGAGAGGTAAACTCGTGATATCGACACATGTTTAGTTCAACACGTCAATTTGATAGAAAAGCAGCCACACATTGCAAATACCATGACCTCAAGCTCAAAGGGACTTAAACAATTAAAAGTGGCAAGCGTTAAAAATGGAAGTTAACAAGTAAATGGAAAGTTATAGAAACCCGGAATTGTAAAAACTGAATGGATTTAAATTTTAAATTTGGGTGGAAAAAAGGGGATGGTGAAAAAAAGCATAGGAGAAAAAAGGTGCCCGCTTTGAATTCAAATTTAAAAAAAGGTCCGAAAGGTGAAGTTCGCAAATCTAAGCAAAACTTTGATTTCCAGAAGAACAAAATAAAAGGTGGCAGAAAGGTGGAGGGGGAGGACTGCCATGGAGCTGGCCAAATAAGTGGTGTCCAACCCCCAGTCCAAACCTCCATAGGCTACAAAAGGTGGACGTGATAAACACACCCCTCCTCCTCCCAAATGAAAAAACGGACGCTGTCTGTATAGTTTGGGACACCGTATCACGCATTTTTATGTCATGTTTGGGTGAGTTTGGAGAAGATAATTTCCCTGAAAAATAAATGGTGTTTTCTGCTGTGAAAAATCTAAAGCTTTAAATTTCCACTTGTAATGTGTGTTTAGTGGCATTTTGGCTCCTAACACGATAACAAAAAGATGTGAATGATCAAGAAACATCAGAAAAAAGGGGGGTTAGAAACCAAAAGGAAGCCATCTTAGCTAAGACAAAAAACCAAAACAAAAAAAAACCAAAGTGTGCTCCCATCATGTGAAACATTAAGGTTTTACGATTACGGGAAGGGAACTACTTAAAAATAACAGGAGAGTTTGGCCCAAGGAAAACAGTTTGCCCAAAGAAGAAGTAGTGAACCGAATGCTAGTAAAAGAAAATGGGAACAAATGATTTGGTATACCAAAACATTTGTGGGCAAGTCCCAAATTTTTTGGGGGAAAAAATAAATTTTAAAAAGAGACAAAAGGGATAGTTGTGGTCGTTTGGGAACGCTGAAAAAAAACTGCAGCGAAAATTATGAAAGATGAGAAGCAGCAAAGGATGTCAACAGGAAAATGGCACAACCGTGAATACAAGAGGAACGAATGCAAAGGTTTTGAGCAAAACAGCTGTGGAGTGGTTGGAAAATCGGAAGAAGTAGAACAGTGGATTTTGACACATGTTTAGTTCAACGGTCAATGGATAAAAAGCAGCAATACATTGCAAATAACCGGGACCTCAAGCTCAAAGGGACTTGACAAGAAGACGGTAATGTGTGGAAGAGGAAGGGACGGAAATTTGCAAGGGACAGTGACAAGGTCAAACTTGACTGGGGAAATGAGAAGGAAATGCCAACGCTGACTCTGGAGGCGCACAGAACAGGAACGAGTGAAGTCTTTGCCAAGGGGATACCCCGCATGAAACGGGAGAAGGAGGAAAAGAAGTTAAAGATTTGGGAAGGGAGGTGACAAGAAAATGTGCGTAGGGAGAAGGGGAAGAATGAGGCAAGGAGATTGAAAAGAAACTTTTGGAAGGGAGGAGAGGCTGGAGGGTCTGTACTTCGGTTAAACGGATAGGGGGAGGAATGAAATGGAAAGAAAAATGAAATCGATATTTAAATGGAAGAAAAAGAACAAGAGGTTTGAACAGAGCTGCAGGGAACTGGAGTTCATTCTAATAAAGATCAGCATTTACCCATGAACACCACACACACACACACCGGTATGACAGTGGCTAGGGGGGTCGGTTTTAAAAAAAAAAAAGATAGAGATGGACAAAAGGGAAGGCAGTCTATTAGCTCAAAGGTAGACAATAGATAGGGAGGTCGTTTAGAATAGAAAGAGTTAGACATAGCAGGAAGGGGAATCTATAGTCTCACAAGGTGTGACAGTGGGAGGGAGTGGTTGGCAGGGTACAAAGAGGACATGGCAAGGGAACGAGTCCACAACCAATGGGAGTGACAAGGCATATGGCCCCTTCCCGTTTATGTTCCCACTTTATGAAAAAAGAATGGGTGGGAAATGAAATGGGGAAAGAGTTGGGGTAGCCCTGAAAAAGCTGGAAACGAGAAGGGATTGTTTAGGGAAAAGCGTGGTGGTGTGTGTGGTGTGATGTGGTGTGTGTGGTGTGTGTGTGTGTGTGTAAAAGGTAAACAGTGAAGCGAACATGTGGGTTTTGTGTGTGTGTGTGTGTGGTGTGTGTGTGTTTTTTTGTTGGGGCGCGCGTGTGGGGAAGGAAGTTTAGGGGTAGGATATGACACTGGGGGTTACATTGGGCCCAAAACTTTGGGTAAGAGACATGAAAGGGAAAGAACCAAGTGGAAAGGAATGAACAGAAGTGGAAAGGAAAGAACAGAAGTGGAAAGGAATGAACAAAGTGGAAAGGAATGAACAAAGTGGATGGAAAATAATGTAGAACGAGGAGGGGTGGAAAGGGAACAAGAAGGGTTGGGGGTGGCCAAAAAAAGGGAAAAGAAAGACTGACTAAAGTAGGATCAGGTCGCAAGGGAAAAATTTGGAACGGCCCGGGGCTACAGTGGCCCGGTGGAAGGAAAACAAAAAGAGTGGGAAAACAAGATGAAGGGAGAAGACAAGAAAACCTGATTGGAACCTTTCTTTTTGAATTGGGTTAAATATACCCCCAACGCCCACCCAGGCTTCAAGTTTTAGCTGTCACTTTAAAGATCCAGCCCACAAAACAAAGCCTCTTGTGGTCTGTAAAATATCCAAACAATTTATTTTTGCCTAAAAAAAATCACAACACGAAATTTAAAAATAATATTTTTTTTTAACTGAAAAGGAAACAAACAGCATCTGTATTTTGATTTAGCTAAACTGTTGATATCTTAAATATAAAATTAGGCTGGCTACAAAAACTGCCCTTTTCAGGATTTTTCACAAGAAGAAAAAACGGGCAAAAAGAATAAAGCATGCTTTCCCAAACAAACAATCCATCAAAATGACACAGGCAACAGACACTGGACATGGACCCCAAACCCTAGTCCTTGTTTTTTTTCTAACGGTTTTCTGACCCTCCCCTTTTCATAAATATCTTCACATCTGGCTTCATTTCCCCCCAATGAGCATCGTCTCAAGTGACTTTCCTCAGCACACTTCTCTCTTCTTCGTCTCTGTTTCTATTTTCCACCTCCTTCCATAAATTTAAAACTTTCTCCATTACTGCTGTGCACCACTTCACTGACCATCCTTCCCCTCTCGTTCATCATCTTCCCATTTCTGCCCCATTTCCCGCCCCTTTTTCTGATGTAGTACCATATTTTGGGTTTCTATCACGACTTTTGGTCATTTAAATTTACTTTCTCCCAGTCCCACCCTCCTTCCTGAAAGCTGTGCACGTGCCAGATAGCTGCGGGAGTCCTTACCAAAACAAGCAAGATCAGACGAAAAATGTGGTTTTTAAAAAAGTAAAAGGGTTTGGGTTTTCTAGGAATATGGATAATTTACAAACAAGCCAAATATCAATAATCGGTGTCTTGTGAAACTGTGGAAGAATGGAAGAATACACTTTTCCATTGGTGGAGCAGAAATGGGACTGCGCTCAGATTTCTGTTTGGGAATTGGGGCCAGGGCTGATGCAGGCGAATGGATGAAAACGGGGAACACAATGAAATGGAATAGCAGATGGAAGATGGGAAGTGTGATGTGGAAACAATATTTTTTAGCCCCCTTAAACATATCAAACTATACTTTATTCAAGTGAGAAAAATCATCCCCAAAGCCATCACACATGTCATGGATGTATGATACAACACCCAAAATGTCACGCAATAAGATACATATCCTACCAAGTCCATAAATCGGTATGCCAGCGATGAAGATGAGCACATCCATTCATGTATCACACAGACTGGATCAGTACCATTTCACAGGAGAAACGCCAAAAGGATACACGCACTGAGGTTGTTTCATTTCTTGATTTCTTCCAAGATTTTTTTCTCAGCTGATCAGTAACACATACAGAGGGTCTGTGTCCTTGGCGCCTTATCAGGGTTCGGTGACAGATGCCCACATGCCTGAGGAGGAAGAGGTGCACACAGGAAACGATATCAGCAGACACCAGCGTAGCCAGGCATCAAGGCATGAGGTGCTGAAATCCTTGGCTGGCTGAAGCAGGAATCGAACTCCTGGAGCCACGTTTTGGTAATGTCTGCACAGCAAATGAGAGGTCAGTCAGAGGTGCCCATGTGGCCTTGTGTGGGCAATGCACGTGTCAAAGAGAAAAAGAAATCCTTGTTCCATGCTCTGAACTTCTCACAGGGCTTGTTTGGCTATGTCCACATTTACTCCCATAATAGAAGATAACCTATTAATAGAAAGCTGCTTTCCGATTCACTCGTTTCGCTTCTTTCCATCAATAGACCATATTCCTTTACGTATTATGCATACCAACTTCCCCTCTATTACCTACATCTTACTCCATAACCACCCCTTCTCTCCCAACTCTACCCATACTCTTCCTCCCCCTATCAAGTGTAACCCAACGTCTGTGATGGCAAATAATGCTTAATTCTGAGGTGGGAAGTGCTCGGCACTGTACAGGAATTTTGAAACTCAGGGGGCATAAATGAGGTGGACACCTACCCGATTATGCTCTGCGCATCATGCCAGAATGTTATGCGCTCTGTGCATCTGAGCATAGGCGTTAGCTATGGAGTATGGTCACATGGGCTTGGAACAAAATTATCTTAATGAAATAGAATAGTAGCTAAAAGCAAATATGAATAAAGTAATCATGGGAAAAAAATTATTGATATAATGGCACGAAAATTATGCTTAATGCGTAATCGGAGTACACGATATCTGTCTACGGGTTGCAGGGTAAACCTGCAAGTACGCTATGTTCAGTCTTTGCTCATCTATAGCCTTACCTCATTCTTGAGCGGTGTGACCTCCGTGGAGTGGACACTGGGGCTGGCGGAGGGAGAACACCAGCTGGCAGACGAGGGGGACCAGGCGCCAGTGGTTCCTGTGCCCTCGGACGTGGATGTGGCGTCAACAACATCTCTTCTTCCGTCCAAGGCGTCAGCAGAAAAGGTACAGGTTGTTGCCATGGCTAAAGCTCTGGTTCCTCATCTGGGAAATCGGCGGCTAGGTGGTGGTCTCTTTGTTTGAACAACCTCTCGGGGCCACCTGGCAGGACAGCATACACCTGCTCATGTGGGTTGGCGGTGACACAGTGTGGGTAAGGCTGCCAGAAGTCCTGGATCCTGATGTGGCCTAGAAACCCAGCCGTGCACGTAGACATAGTCGCCAACCTGGAGATGATGGCTAGATGTCATTTAGACGATCAAGTGCCTCCTGGTGAGCTATCCCAAGTCGCTGATGGTGTTGCTCCATATTCAGTCCACAGTGCCTGCCGTTGTTGTTGTGGAAAGTCCCAGGAGGTCGTCAATGGGTAGCTTGGGCTCCTGCCCAAACAGGAGGAAGGTGTTAACCAGAACAAAGTTATACAGCAATCTAAATCTCAAGACATTGCTGGGACATAAGAGATGGGACACATTTTTGTGACGGTATGTAAAATCTGTTTTGACCTAAGTCAGCACGACATAAGCCCTGGTCTCATACTGACTGTAAGTGCTGATGTGTCAGGTCTATATCTATGCCACTGATTCAGTAATTAACACAGGCTATACATAGGTTATTTCATGCATTGTGTCTTTTGATGTCTTTACAAAGTGAGGGTTTGGTGTATCTGTTCTACGTATTGTGTTCTTTCTCCCTCCTGGCCCCAACACGCATACATACATATGAGTGAGCCACCATCCATTGCAAAGGTTGTTCCCCTTCTCACTTCTTGTGTACACAAGTGTATACACACGAGAGAGAGAGAGAGAGAGAGAGAGAGAGAGAGAGATAGAGAGAGAGAGAGAGAGAGATGCAAAGACAGTGGAATTTCAGGAGTACAGACGACAGAGCCCATAACATTAAAAAGGTCAAAATTGTATACTACTGACGGAAATCTGTTCATATTTCTCTGATTGGAAATGCTATCCTTAGCAGGTTTGGAGGGGTGCCTACCTTCCTGTGGATGAGAAGTGCGCGTCTTTCTGCACGCACGGGACAGGACTTGGATGGCGGACATCGTGTATGTGACGACAGCGGCGGAGAAAGAAAAGGTTCTCGGTCATCATCATCCATCGCCTCTTCAGACATGAAGTCCAGCTCTCTTGATGATGAATGCTGTTGTCATCCATCGCCTCTTCAGACATGGAGTCCAGCTCTCTGATGATGAATGCTGTTGTCATCCATCGCCTCTTCAGACATGGAGTCCAGCTCTCTTGATGAATGCTGTTGTCATCCATCGCCTCTTAGACATGGAGTCCAGCTCTCTTGATGAATGCTGTTGTCATCCATCGCCTCTTCAGACATGGAGTCCAGCTCTCTTGATGAATGCTGTTGTCATCCATCGCCTCTTCAGACATGGAGTCCAGCTCTTGATGAATGCTGTTGTCATCCATCGCCTCTTCAGACATGGAGTCCAGCTCTTTGATGAATGCTGTTGTCATCCATCGCCTCTTCAGACATGGAGTCCAGCTCTCTTGATGAATGCTGTTGTCATCCATCGCCTCTTCAGACATGGAGTCCAGCTCTCTTGATGATGAATGCTGTTGTCATCCATCGCCTCTTCAGACATGGAGTCCAGCTCTCTGTGATGAATGCTGTTGTCATCCATCGCCTCTTCAGACATGGAGTCCAGCTCTCTTGATGATGAATGCTGTTGTCATCCATCGCCTCTTCAGACATGGTGTCCAGCTCTCTTGATGAATGCTGTTGTCATCCATCGCCTCTTCAGACATGGAGGTCCACTCATCTTGAATGAGAAATGCTGTTGTCATCCATCGCCTCTTCAGACATGGGTCCAGCTCTCTTGATGAATGCTGTTGTCATCCATCGCCTCTTCAGACATGGAGTCCAGCTCTCTTGATGAATGCTGTTGTCATCCATCGCCTCTTTAGACATGGAGTCCAGCTCTCTTGATGATGAATGCTGTTGTCATCCATCGCCTCTTCAGACATGGAGTCCAGCTTCCTTGATGAATACTGTTGCTGGCAGATTCCTTCAGATCCCCACAGAGTTGTCTCCTTCAAGCTGCTTGGCCACTGTCATGTCTGCGCTTGTGGCTCACCTCATGGAAAAGGTTCACTTCCAGGTGTCACGGAGAACAGTGGGCCACCAGGTGGATGCCCGTCAAGGCTCTGACCCTTTGCTGTCGCTCAGATCTGGTTCCTGTTTCTGTTGTAAACGAAAAAAGACAAGTTATCTAACCATAGCGTAGGGCTGGAGAGACGGTGTGTCAGTAAACTCAGCAACGAACCGATTGTTTCATCTGTTGGAGCAATGCAACCGTCTATTGGGGAAAAAAAGGGGGGGGGGGGGGATAAGAAAGTTGGAGGAAGGGGATGGGGGAGGGGGAATATCTGTTCACTGCTCCTTTTCCCCACTTGGATACATTGTCATTAAAAGAGGAAAATAAAAGGTCATCAGCTGTACAGCAAAAGATAGCAAATGTCAGTGTCTGCAACATTAACTTGACACGCAGTTTGTAAAATGGTTGGTTGCTTCGTTGGTTAGTATACTAGGTAGCTTATCATATTAGTTGACTGGTCAATTGGCTCGTCTTTCAGTTTACTTGTCGATTCATCAATCAATCAGATCCAACAAGCGTGAGTAGACCAAAGCACAGCAGGGATGCTTTGTTTTTCACACAAAATGAATTTTCACGCAAAATGAATGCAAATGGCAAACTATTTATCAGAACGACTGGGTGATGAGAGAGAGAGAGAGAGAGAGAGAGAGAGAGAGAGAGAGAGAGAGAGAGAGAGAGAGAGAGACAGACAGAAGAGAGAGAGAGAGAGAGAGAGAAGAGAGAGAGAGAGAGAGAGAGAGACTGGGCCGGGCTCCAGGACTGACCTGGTAAGGCAGAGTCGTGTATGTGAATGTGCAAGTGCTTAAAAGTGTAGGGAAAACACTTTAATTAGAAAGATCCTGCACATAAACCCTACAAGAAGAAATCCTTCCCAGTACAGACATGAGTTTTAAAGCGAGTGGTTGGAGGGGGGGGGGGGGGGGCAGAAATCTTTCCCCGTTTCTTTCCATCAATAATACCAAGTGCGCCGAGCGTGCCCGCGCGCGCGCACCACACACACACACACACACACACGGATAATGCTTTTAAGACGAAATTCACTTCCAACATCACATGTGTTTGTGGTGGGAAAATTTCTAATGAACATATACTTTTCCACTGTAGAAAAATGAAAACCTATCTGCCTACTTTTTCGGAAAAGTCCCTGAAGGAGGTTTTAGTGAAACCCCTTTTGATTTGTGACATTGTTTTAGGACTTGTTCAGAGTACCATTTTTAGATTCCTTTAATAATTCTATTTTCACGTGTAAATGTTGTTTTAGGACTTGTTCAGAGTACCATTTTTAGATTCCTTTAATAATTCTATTTTCACGTGTAAATGTTGTTTTAGGACTTGTTCAGAGTACCATTTTTAGATTCCTTTAATAATTCTATTTTCACGTGTAAATGTTATTATCCTGTTACCTTTAGCGTTCATTTGATTTTTAAAAATGTTATTCTAGTTATGTTATACGTTGCAATTTTTTTTCATGTTAACATTTTTTCTTCCGATTCTCATTCTGATCCTCCTTTTTCTCTTTTTCCGTTTTCCATTTATACTTCATCTTTTTCTATCTCCTGTTTCTCTCTTTATCTCCTTCAGCTGCCTGTCTACCCACCCCTTCTCCCCTCCCTTCCTCCTTTTCTACCTTATTTATTTATTTTTCGTTGTCTAAAATCACTTATGTGTATAGATATTAAATTGAAGAACACACACAACGGACAAAGACTGAGACAGAGACAGAGAGACAGAGGCAGACATAGAGACAGGGAGAGAGAGAGAGAGAGAGAGAGAGGAGAGAGAGAGAGAGAGAGAGAGAGAGAGAGGAGGATTGGTGGGGGAGGTAGAGTGTGAAGAGGGACGGACAGAGAGAGAGAGAGAGGAGAGAGAGAGAGAGAGAGAGAGAAAGAGAGAGAGAGAGGGGTGGTGGTGGTGGTGGGGAAGGTAGGGTGTGTGATGACAGAGAAAGAGAGAGGGAGACAGAGAGGTCATTTCAAAGAGAGAGAGTGTGAGAGAGAGAAAGACCGTGGGGTAGTGAGAAAGGGGAGAGAGAGAGAGGAGAGAGAGAGAGAGAGAGAGAGAGAGAGGAGAGAGAGAGAGAACGAATTTTTTTTAATGAGGGAAAAAGCGGAATAAGCACGAAATGGCTTTTTTACATCCGGCCCTCAACAAAGGGAAATCTATAGAAAATACAATAACATCAGCAAAATTAATATAGAACTGAAGTAAACATACATAAACGCTGTAAATAGAAAGAGGAAATGGTTACACACAAAAACAGAAGACAATGCCTAGAAGAAAGAGAGAGAGAGAGAGAGAGAGAGAGAGAGAGAGAGAGAGAGAGAGAGAGAGAGAGAGAGAGAGAGAGAAACAGTGAGAGAAACAGGTGGGGGAGGGAGGGGAGTGTCATCACATAATTATAGTTCATGACAAAATAGTTAATGGAAGATAGATAATATATACAATGAACATTATCACAACAATGAAATTATAACACACACATTTCTGGAAAAAGAAAAATCATTGGACAGGCACCCCATCGTGTAAGCAAAGACAAAAATTTACACTTGACAAGCAGTACCTTTGGAACAATAGTTGGGAGAGACCAGTTGAGAGAGAGAGAGAGAGAGAAGAAGAGGAGAGAGAGAGAGAGAGAGAGAGAGAGAGAGAAGAGAGAGAGAGAGAGTAAGAGCATGAACTGGAAAATCCCGTCATTAGTTGGGTATGAAGTGCCCTTTTAAAGCTATATATGCTGGCATGAACATCAAGAGAGGGTGAAATGCGGTTCCACAAGAAGCCGCCAGAGTAGTGAAGACTGGTTTTAAACATGTCTATTCTTGGACGGGGTATTGCAATTTTATGAATATGGCGATTTTCATTCAATCTAAATTTCTCTATAATTGAAGGGGGAGCACGACCCGAAAGAATCTTAAACATAAAGAAAGCTTTATTGAATTTAAGCTTCAAATTTAGTGGTAAAATATCCAGATCTGTATAGTCTGAGTATGGTAACGTTACCGATTTTAATAAAAACTAATTTTCAGGGAACGTCTATAAAGACTAAACAAAGGTTTGAGTATATGATTACTTGCTGAATCCCAAATTGTAGATGCATAATTTATATGGGATTCGATATAAGCGTGAAAAATATTTTACGTGAATGGCAGTCTAGGAAATGTTTTATCTTGGACAGATGGTATATTTTTTTGAAAACTGTTTTGCATAACGGGAGAGAGAGAGAGAGAGAGAGAGAGAGAGAGAGAGGAGAGAGAGAGAGAGAGAGTCTAAAACTAAAACTTTTCATTAAATGCAGTTGATGTTGTAGAAATACATTATGGACTACTTTAGCCCCCCCCCCCCCCCCCCCCCCAACCCCACCACCAAATGGTCAGAGCGCTTGCCTGCAGAGCTGACGGTGGCGAGGTCGAACCACACATGGGGTTCAAGTTTTTCCAGCTTGAACACCCTCTGTCCACCCAGCAGTCAATGAAAACCCTCTGTCCACCCCGCAATCAATGAAAACCCTCTGTCCACCCAGCAGTCAATGGAAACCCTCTGTCCACCCAGCAGTCAATGGAAACCCTCTGTCCACCCAGCAGTCAATGAAACCCCTCTGTCCACCCAGCAATGAAAACCCTCTGTCCTCTCAGCAATAAAAACGCTCTGTCCACCCAGCAGTCAATGACTGTCCACCCAGCAGTCAATGAAAACCCTCTGTCCACCCAGCAATGAAAACCCTCTGTCCACCCAGCAATGAAAACCCTCTGTCCACCCAGCAGTCAATGAAAACCCTCTGTCCACCCAGCAGTCACTGAAAACCATCTGTCCACCCAGCAGTCACTGAAAACCTGTCCATCCAGCAGTCACTGAAAACCGTCTGTCCACCCAGCAGTCACTGAAAACCCTCTGTCCACCCAGCAGTCACTGAAAACCTGTCCACCCAGCAGTCACTGAAAAACCTCTGTCCACCCAGCAGTCACTGAAAAACCTCTGTCCACCCAGCAGTCAGTGAAAACCCTCTGTCCACCCAGCAGTCAGTGAAAACCCTCTGTCCACCCAGCAGTCAGTGAAACCCTCTGTCCACCCAGCAGTCAGTGAAAACCCTCTGTCCACCCAGCAGTCACTGAAACCCTCTGTCCACCCAGCAGTCAATGAAAACCCTCTGTCCACCCAGCAGTCACTGAAAACCCTCTGTCCATCCAGCAGTCACTGAAAACCCTCTGTCCATCCAGCAGTCACTGAAAACCCTCTGTCCACCAGCAGTCACTGAAAACCCTCTGTCCACCCAGCAGTCACTGAAAAAACCCTGTCCACCCCAGGCAGTCAATGAAAACCTTCTGTCCACCCAGCAGTCACTGAAAACCCTCTGTCTACCCAGCAGTCAATGAAAACCCTCTGTCCACCCAGTAATCAACAGACACCTGATTCAGTTCAGGGAGGGTTAAATGGGGGGGGGGGGGGGGAGGGGGGCTCTGCCTTCAATCATGCCAGGCCCTAGACACGCTGACCTCTGACAGGTCAAAAGCCTTTATGGCCAGAAGGTTATTGGAATGTTTGCTTTCGTTTTCAACAAAACCCCACATTTAAACAGGGTGAGGTGGGGGGGGGGGGGGGGGGATTCCTGTCTGAAGGCGAGCGCGTGTCGGAGGTAAGAGCTATGAGTTTGACCCAGCTTCCCTTGACATTTGCAAAGCACAATCACAGTATCTTGAATTATTTGAAAGTTTGGGGAGTAGTGACATGAATGGGCCCACCAGGGAGAGGTGGGGAGGGGGGTGGGGGCTGAAAAAGAAATCGTAGAAAGGGGAGGGGGGTCAGGAGGGGGAGAAAAGGAAATTATCCAGCAAAAAAAAATTGTTTTTAAATCTTAACGGGCCCGCAAGGGACAGGGGGGGGGGGGGGGGGGGGGGGGGGGGGGGGAGACTGAAAAAGAAATCGTGGAAAGGGGAGGGGGTCAGGAGGGGGAGAAAAGGAAATTATCCAGCAAAAACAATTTGTTTTTAAATCTTACCTCCAAAAAAGGCTTGGATTTGATCGAATCCAGGCCAAGGTGTAGGTAGGTCAATCAAGACGGCCGCATCTTCTTTCGGTCAGCACTGCTTTGCTGTGACGATTCACACAGCTATCCCTTCATCCCATCAACATGACCCAGGCCAGTTTTTTTTTCCCAAAGGCTTAGGTCACTCCACAGTGTTTGTAGGTGAAGCTGGCATTATTCAAAGAAGCTGCACACAGTTTAGAACTGCAAGTCTTAAGGCACTTCTTTTGCACCTTATCGTTTTAGCGGCAAAGGGTGTACATCAATTCAGTTCTCAATTCGCTGCTCGTTTGCGATGGCGGGCATCGTCACGTGTTTACACGCAGCACCGTTCATTGGTGGAGGATGTAAAACCTTTAGCTATGTTGTGAGATGAGATCACGCGCGGAGTAGCTCGGACACCTTCAGAAAACACGTGAATCACTGTCTGGGCCTCTTCCCTTTGCAACACGTCCCTTAGAGTTGTCAGGGCCTGTGGAGGAGGGCTAGAGGGGAGGGGGGTGGGGGGTGGGGGAGGTTGGTAGGAAAGGCTTGAAGAGATGGGGGAGGGGAGGTTGGGGGGAGGTAGGATGGACGTTTGGGGGAGGTTGGGTGGTAGGTTGGGAGGAGGTGGGGGGAGTTAGTTGGGGGAGATGGGGGGGGGAGTGGGGGGAGGGTAAGTTCGGGGGAGGTTGGGGTGGGTAAGTCTGGGGAGGTTGAGGGGGGGGGGGGTAAGTTGGGGGGAAGGTTCGGTGGAAGGTGGGAGATGCTAAGTTGGGGGAGGTTGGGGTGGGTTAGATGGGGGAGCTTGGGGGGTAAGTTGGGGGAAGGTTCGGTGGAAGGTGGGGATGCTAAATTGGGGGAGGTTCGGGGGGGGGGGGGGGGGGAGTGGGAGGAACGGTAAGTTGGGGGAAGGTTGGGGGGAAGGTGGGGGAGGGTAAGTTGGGGGAAGGTTGGGGAGAGGGTGGGGGGGAAGTTGGGGGGGGAAGTTCGGTGGAAGGTGGGGGATGCTAAGTTGGGGGAGGTGGGGGGGGGGAGACTGGGGGAGGGGGAAGAGGACTGTGACGGGACCTAGCTGACTGTCATATAGGGAACATTTAGTCCACGTCTCACTTTCCTTCTTCCTCTGCAGCTGGCAGAGAACAAACTAATCAACATCTCTCTCTCTCTCTCTCTCTCTCTCTCTCTCTCTCTCTCTCTCTCCTCTCTCTCTCTCTCTCTCTGTGTGCATAGGTGTGTGTCAGATGGAGAGGTTGGAGGATATTGGTGGGGGTGGTGATGTGGTTATATTATGTGTGTGTGTGTGTGTGTGTGTGTGTGTGTGTGTGTGTGTGTGTGTGTGTTGTTGTGGTGTGGAGGAGGGGGGAGGGGAGTTAATGCCTAAAATCTGAACTGGCTATCAACCATGTAACCATTGATTTGCTTTGTCCTGTGCGTTCTGCTGGTCACTTTAAGTTCTTTTGGTGTTAATTACTAACGGAGTTTGACGTCAATGTTTTCATTTGGCCCTCCTTTTTGTATTCGGCTTTTATGCTCGCATGAAATGTTTATTGGGATTGTTGTATGGTTGGTGTTGTTTTATTGGTATTGTGTTAATGGTTGGTGTGTTGTTTGATTGGATTGGTGTTAATGGTTGGTGTTGTTTATTGGATTGTGTATGGTTGGTGTGTTAGTTTATTGGATTGTGTATGGTTGGTGTATGTTTATTGGATTGTGTATGGTTGGTGTTTTTTATTGTATGGATTTGTGTTATGGTTGGTAGTTGTTTATTGGATTGTGTATGGTTGGTGTTGTTTATTGGAATTGTTTTGGTTGGTGTTGTTGTTCAATAAATGCCACAAGGAAGAAAGAAAAGACAGACACAGAAAGAACATGAATGTTTATTGGATTGTGTATGGTTGGTGTTGTTTCATTAAATGCCACATGGAAGAAAGAAAGAAAGACACAGAAAGAACATGAATGTTTATTGGATTGTGTATGGTTGGTGTTGTTTATCATATGAATGCCACAAGGAAGAAAGAAAGAAAGACACAGAAAGAACATGAATGTTTATTGGATTGTGTATGGTTGGTGTTGTTTATAATGCCAAGAGAAGAAAAGAAAAAGAACATGAATGTTATTGGATTGTGTATGGGTTGGTGTTGTTTCATTAAATGCCACAAGAGAAGAGAACGAAAGAAATGAAAAGAGGGGAACCAAGAAAAGAAGAAACACAAAGTGAATGTTTATTGGATTGTGTATGGTTGGTGTTGTTTCATTAAATGCCACAAGGAAGAAAGAAAGAAAGACACAGAAAGAACATGAATGTTTATTGGATTGTGTATGGTTGGTGTTGTTTCACTGAATGCCACAAGGAAGAAAGAAAGAAAGACACAGAAAGAACATGAATGTTTATTGGATTGTGTATGGTTGGTGTTGTTTCATTAAAATGCCACAAGGAAGAAAGAAAGAAAGACACAGAAAGAACATGAATGTTTATTGGATTGTGTATGGTTGGTGTTGTTTCATAATGCCACAAGGAAGAAAGAAAGAAAGACACAGAAAGAACATGAATGTTTATTGGATTGTGTATGGTTGGTGTTGTTTCATAAATGCCACAAGGAAGAAAGAAAGAAAGACACAGAAAGAACATGAATGTTTATTGGATTGTGTATGGTTGGTGTTGTTTCATTAAATGCCACAAGAAGAAAGAAAGAAAGACACAGAAAGAACTGAATGTTTATTGATTGTGTATGTGGTGTGTTTCATAAATGCCACAAGAAGAAGAAAGAAAGACACAGAAAGAACATGAATGTTTATTGGATTGTGTATGGTTGGTGTTGTTTCATTAAATGCCACAAGAAGAAAGAAAGAAAGACACAGAAAGAACATGAATGTTATTGGATTGTGTATGGTTGGTGTTGTTTCATTAAATGCCACAAGGAAGAAAGAAAGAAAGACACAGAAAGAACATGAATGTTTATTGGATTGTGTATGGTTGGTGTTGTTTCATTAAATGCCACAAGGAAGAAAGAAAGAAAGACACAGAAAGAACATGAATGTTTATTGGATTGTGTATGGTTGGTGTTGTTTCATTAAATGCCACAAGGAAGAAAGAAAGAAAGACACAGAAAGAACATGAATGTTTATTGGATTGTGTATGGTTGGTGTTGTTTCATTAAATGCCACAAGGAAGAAAAAAGAAAGACCACAGAAAGAACATGAATGTTTATTGGATTGTTGTATGGTTGGTGTTTGTTTCATTAAAGCAAAACGGACAGTACTGGTGGGTCTGAGTATGGCATAATCCATTGGCGTCAAACCAGAAGCGAAGATCACAAATAATGCAACACAACCCGATAACTCCATGTAAAACGAAACGCATGCGCCGAGCATTTCCATGGTTCGCGCAACAGCAGCGCGCACCCACAACACGTACATAAGAAATAACACACCACAACACATACACGATGCGCGCGCGGCGCAGGTCTGCGGAAGCTGCAGAATACAATATAAGAACTCCCCACCCCCTCGCCTCCCCAACTCTCGCACCCATACGACACCCGGGCCGACGTCTCACCCCAGGCCTCAGCTCCGTCACTGCACAAAAAAGGAGGATATCCGGTTGTTTTTTTACCCGCACACTCGCGTTTCATAGTCCCCCCACCTCAATTCGAGAAGAACTGGTCTCTTTTCTATTTCCTTTATCCTAGAATAGAGCTTTTTTTTGACTGAGGTCCGGAGTGACGGCGGAAAAAAAAAAACCGGTGACGTCCCCCCCTAGCTCTCCTCCAAAAGAAACAAAAGAACGACGGTACCCCCCTTCGCCCTTCGCCCCCCCCCTCCATTGGCAGACCCTACCTTCCCCTGACTGTCAAGCCTCGGGTCCCCTCCTCGACTCTCCCCCTCCCGCCCTTTCCTCCCCTGTCCGTCTTTCTCCCCGCCCCCTCACCCCCCCTATTTCAACTGACCCCCCATACCCTTCCTTCTTCTGCCCCCCGACCCGCTGATCCGTGATAAAAAAAACAAAACACTGACGATCCCGCCACCCCCCGCGGCCGTGCCTCTCGCTCCCCTCCCTCGTTGCGACCTGCCCCGATGCCTCCCCTCCGCCCCCTGTCTCCCTCCCCCCCACCTCCTCTCTCGCTTCTCCGAGCCCTCCATCCCACCCCCTGTCCCCTCGGCCCCCTCCAATCTCCCTTCTTCCCTTCCCATCCATTTTCATCGGCTTTCACCCCCTCCCCTGTACTACGCCCCCGCCGCGGCGCCCCGACCTCCCGACCCCGTCCCCCTCCCCTTCCCAACCCCCCCATTCACCTCCTCCGCGCATCCCCCCTCCCCTTCTTCTACCCCCCTCCCCATCCCCTGTCCCTACTCCCCCCCCCTCCCCCTCTTCCTCACCCCCCTCTCCCCCCCTCCCCCCGCCCCTCTACCCGTCCCCAACCCCCACACCTAGGAGAAACTACTCCAAAACTGACCCCCGGTCCCCCCCCTACCCCCATCTTCCCACCGCCCTCCTCCCCCCTCCTCGCCGCTCCATCCCTCCCCCCCCCCCTTGACCCCCCCTACCCCCCCTCCCCTCCTCAAGCCTCCACCCACATTCCCCATTTCCCCCTCGCCATCCCCCCACCCCCGGGGGCCCATACTGCTGACAACGCCTGTTAACTAAACTGACCCCCCCCCCTCTCTCACCGCGCCTCCCCTCCCCCCACCCGCCACCCCCCACCCCTCACCCCAACGTCGCCCTCGACTGAGGACAGGTCCCCCGGTCCCTGCCCCTTTCACTCGTCCCCCCCTCCTCCCCCCTCTCCCCTCACCCCCGTCCCGCCTTTCCCCCCCCTACTGGGCACCGCTTCCCCTCCCTGCAGATCCTCCCCTCCACCTCCCCTCCCCCTCAAACCCCCCCAACCCCCCCAACAGCCCTGACCCCCCCCCGTCTTCCACCGTCCCCCCTTCTCTGACCCACACCCGCCTAGGCCCCTCCTCGCCCTCCTCTGCACCTCGCCGTCGTACGCTCATCACCCCCTCTCGAAACCTGAACCCCCCTCCCCCTACCCCCCTCCTCCACCTCCGCCTGGGCCTCCCTTCCCCCCCTCGCGCCCCCCCATATTCCCCCCTCCCTCCCCGCGATCCCTCACCTTTAGCCAAACTAGACCTCCGGCCTTCCATGGGACTTACCCACCTTCCCCCCTCACCCTCTCCCCCTCAACCCCCCTCCCCTCCCAACGCCTCCGCCACGCCCCCTCCTCCCCCCCAGCCTGACATCCCCCCCCCCCACTTCCCCTTCTCCTCCCCCCTCCTTCTACCCTTCCCCCCCACGCCCCACCTGACCCTCACCGGCCGCCCACACCCCCACCCCTCCTCCCCCACCCTCCCCCCCTCCCCCACCTCCTCCCCCCCTTAACCCGCGGGAATAACTGACAACCCCCTCCTGCCCCCTCCCCCCCCCTCTCTCCCCCCCTCCCGCCCACCCCCCCCCCTCCTACCCCAGCCCCCTCTCTCCCCCTTTCTCTCCCCCTCCGAGCCTAAACCTGTGACACCCTGCCCTGTTCTCCCTCCCCCCCCCTTCTCTCCCCAGTCTCCTCCCCCCCTTCCCCCTCTCCTACCCCCCCCCTGCCCCCCCGTCACCCTCCCCCCCTGCCCCTTTTATCCCCTCCCAGTTTCCCTTTCCTCCCTTCGGCTCTCCCAATACCCAAACATCCAACCTCAATCTGGAGAGAACCGTGCACTGGTTGGGGCTTGTAATATGCGGGGAGAGCCAGAACGCCATCTGCTTTGCATGGCGGAAACCTGTCCCGTGAACACCCGCACAACTAAGCCAGCCCCCACCTCAACTATCGCGAGGCCGCGAAGACTGACTCGTTACACTATCGCGAGGAACAACAATCCAATGTGCAACATCTCTAAGGGCAAACGACTTGAATGCACTAACCGACAAAAAACCGACCAGGACTGTTTCTGGGCGAATTAGCGACAAATATACTGGTGTCCTATAAGATAAAGCAACAATCGGATTTTATCCTTCCGAACGACCCCCGCGGCCCCATGCCACACAAAAGTTGGAAAAAATTCCTTCAGGAGTATTACCTTAAATAACAACATTTTTTTTTTTTCTTCATTTATTTTTTTTTTTTTTTTTTTTCTTTTATTTTTATTTTTTTTATTTTATTATTTTTTTATTTTTTTTTTTTTTTTTTTTTTTTTTTTCGATTTGTTTTTTCTTTTTTTTTTTATTTTTTTTTTAATTTTGTGTTTTTTGTTAATATATTTTTTTTTTTTTTATATTTTTTTTTTTTTTTTTTTTTTTTTTTTTTTTTTTATTTTATTTTTTTTATTTATTTTTTTATTTTATTTTATTTTTTTTTTTATTTTTATTTTTATTTTAATTTCGTCTTATTTATTATTTTTCTTTTATTTTTTATATTTTTTATCTTTTTTATTTTTTTTGTTTCTACTTCCTCTTTTTTTTTTTTTTTTTTTTTTTTTTTTTTTTTTTTTTTTTGTCTTTTTTTTTTTTTTTTTTTTTTTTATTTATTTTTTATAACTACATCTTGTTTATTATTTTTTATTTTTTTTTTTTTTTCTATTTTTTTTTTTTACTAACTATCAAAAACCTAGTCTTATATTATATTATTTATTTTATTTATTTAATTTTAATATTTATTTATTAAAATTTTTTTTTTTTTTTTTTATATAATAATTATTTTTTTTTTTTTTTTTTTTTTTTTTTTTTTTTTTTTTTTTTTTTTTTTTTTTTTTTTTTTTTTTAAATTTTTTTTTTTAAATTTTTTTTTTTTTTTTTTTTTTTATTTTAAAAAAATTTTTTTTTTTTTTTTTTTTTTTTTATTTTTTTTTTTTTTTTTTTTTTTTTTTTTTTTTTTTTTTTTTTTTTTTTTTTTTTTTTTTTTTTTTTTTTTTTTTTTTTTTTTTTTTTTTTTTT
>JAMYXO010002904.1:0-21947 GCA_033310375.1 Conus canariensis | reverse complement strand
ACACCACAACACACCACCACCCCGCGCGCGCCCCGCGGGCACGACGCACGCCGCACCCCAAAATAAAACACACGCCCCCCCGCATCTGCTCGCTCCCCTATGAAAACCACAAAATGCACATTGCCTGAAAATGCGCCTTTTGCACACACACTTTTGCAAATACACGCTTTAACCCCCAAAAAACCCCCGCACCTTTTTTACTAACGCAAATGCGTAACGCCCCAATAAAAGGCCAAACACAATAAAAAGTTGTATCTACCCCATACTTGGCCGAACGTGCGCGCGGAACAAAAACCCCCCCTTGCCCCAAAAACCAAAAACCAAAACACAAAAACCCCACACACAAAACACCCCACAACCACCGCACACACACACGTCGCCCCGTGCGCGCGCACCCCCCACAAAAAAAAACAACGCGCCCCAAGATCTGCTCGCCCCCTATCCCGCCCCCCACACTACTTGCCTGCGGGCAATGCACCCACGGCACAATACACAGTAACGCGCCCTGTATACATACACGCAAAGCGGTGTACCCCCACATACAAAGGGGCAAACATAAAGAGCTTTTAACATACATGTCCCGATACGTGCGCGCGGAAAATTTCACAAAAAAGCCCCAAAACACACATGCGCAGGGACTTCTGCAACACACACAGAACACCACACACTCACACATTGGGCGCGCGCGACGCAAAACACACACACGCACACCGCCGCGCGCGCATGCAAGCACGTGGATTCGGTGGCGGGCCCCACTACACCACACACACCACAGCGCACCACGCGCCATTAAATGCATTGCCCACAGAATCATTTACACAAACCACAACAACACACACACACACACCCACCACACACACACAGACTCAAGGCCCCTTGCCCCCACAAAAACCTTACACACCAAAATTTGCGTCACTTCCACAACACATACATTAAATAATGGCACAACCAAAGTACGTGGTACTCAAGGTCTGACCCGCGGTTTTGGGCTAATGCGGGGTAAAGACTTGCTACGTCGTGGCCAGGGGAGTTTTCCCCTTTTTCTTAAATTTTTATCTTGTCATAAATTTGTTTTTATCCTTTAGTTTAAAAATCATGCGCAGTGTGGGCCCCTTCAAAACTTAGCGGTGTGGTGTCCCGTTATGGACTAGTCCGCACGCAGTAAACCCTTGATGAAATAAAACGGAGATTCCCAAAAACAGCAACTACAACTCTATTACTAAACTATTTCTAAAATTTCCGCCACCCCCACTACCACCCCCATAACCCCCAATACTACAAAATTATACTAATCTAACTTCCTCCACAACCACTTGTCAGTGCTGCCCCCTTTTCTTCTTCTTGTTGCTGTGTATTACTGTTTTGCTGCGACAATTACTGTGTGCTTTGCGCTGCTGCCCGCAAAAAGGTAAATTTGTTACATAAAACTTGAAAAATTTTAAAACAAGCTTTTAGTAACTTGAAAACGTTCGGGGCGCACGAGACCCTTACAGAAGCAAAATTTCAAAAGTGCGCAGGCAATATTCTCCCAAATGGCGCTTTTTTTTATCGTAGACTCAAAACTCAGTGAAGCTCGAACACTTTTATGCTCGACAATGATTTGACCTCTTAAAAAAATTCATTTCCCCCCTCCCTCTCAGTCGCCAGTCTCATTCTTTTTATGTTATCTAAAGAATATTTCAAACATACTCGATTTTTTTTAAAATATTTGCATATCGAAATTAAACCCCAATGAAAGGTGAAGAGGTTTGGAATAAAATTGGGTCGTTTACAACATTCTCGAACTTTTTTTAATGCACTAGCAATTAGGAAAACCTGGTAACTTTTAAACACTCTTAATATTTCGATGCATTACAATCGTCCAAAAACATTACGAAAAATTAGGCTTTCCCTTCCCCTTCCAAATTTTTTAAACAAAAAAAGATAGCGTACCTGACCGAAAATACAAAGTCAAAACGAAAATAAAAGGGGGTTGAAACTCGTTTATTCTATGGTTTTCCAAATTTCCCCCTCTCCCCCAGAAAGTTCCTCCCTATTCCCTTTAAATTGTAACACACACAAACACAACACACTGAAAACATTAAAAACCCCCCTTTTTTGATTTCCCGTTTCCCCATTTGGGAAAAAAAATGTGTATTTGGATTTGGTAGGAACCGTTTTTTTAAGGGCCAGTTTTACAGCTGGGTTTTTCCCCGCGCTTGCCCCGTTCGTGTGACGCCCAGGAAACTCCCCCAAAACCCTTTTTTTCCACTGGGGTGAGACTGAATGCACATTTTTTTTTTGTTTTCTCAAATGGTGATTTTTTTAATCATGCCGAGGGAAAAGGTATCCGTCATTGGACCAGGCGAAATGGGGGGAAAACAATCCCGCGCTGCTTGCAAGAACGCAGCGAGCCATTGGAATGTTAATGCCGGTATGTTCGAGAGGGCGGCCAGAAATTAAGGGGCCACCACAATTGAAAGGTTCCCCAAACTTTGGAGCAAGGGTTTCCCCCCACTGATCAGCGTCGAACTGGCTAACCTCGTGTTAACCACACCAGCGCAAGATCGATACTTCGACAGCTGCATCTTCGTAATCGATTTCCTTACAGAAAGCAGAAACATGTCGCCAGGTGGTTGGTCGACGGGGTCCAGTGCCCGGGAACGCTACGCCAACTGCTGCGTGTTTGAACCGATAGATGGGGAGGGGGCAGTCTGACAGTTTGGGGTGCATTCAGCCCTGACTACCGGACCCGCTGTACTTTTTTGACAACCATGTGAATGCCAACACGTACCAGCAGGTGCTGCAGACCGCGTCGAACCACTGTTTGGCCAGCCCCCGGGAGCTGCAGTTCTTCCACATGATAATGCACGACCCACACCGCAAAGCCACCACTGCGTTTCTCCAGGCGAAAACATTGCCGTGCTCCCCTGGCCATTTCTGTCCCCTGACATGGCTCCCACTGAACACGTCTGGAATGAGCTGGGGCATCGTGTGGCCCGTGGAAGACAATCCACAGACTCTCGATTATTTGAGGCGCGCACTGACCCAGCAGTGGGATGGCTGCACAGGCGTTCTTGCACAACCTTGTCTACTCCATGAGGAAGCGCTGCCAAGCGTGCATCGGGGCAAATGGCGGGACACACTCGGTATTAGAGCTCGCGGACGGACATGCTCGTCATCGTGTACTTTTTGACAGGGACCCTAGTGAAAGTCACCAGCTAATTTCAGATGAATTCGGCAATTCTTGTCAAGAACAGACATTTTGTTTAATTGAAAAATGGATGCGTAATCAATGTGCTTACTTTCATTAAATAATTCTGTACTACCAACGTTGTCTGGGTCTTTTGGCAAGCGGTGCATTTTTAATGTTGTTCAGTACGTATGTATATATATTTAATATATATATATATATATATATATATATACATAGATAGATAGATATCTGGTTGGTCTTTTCCCCAATGTGGACAACAACATGGGTATTCCGCTGTTGAAGAAGCTCTGAGAGAGAATCCCTCACCTCTGCGAGTAGGCCTACCTGAAAGTTGCATTGTTGAGGGTTTAAAAATTGCTTTGATAAAAGTGCTCAGCCTACGCGGATGGAGAGGGAAAGACTGTCTTCGCCAAGCCAAACCATGAGTACTGCAATGGTTACCCTGCCATGCTTGTGACTTTGTTGATGTCTTGATGGGCAGCTTAGACAATAAACTCATGCAGGATTGCCCAGTCCCTTTGCTTTCCTCTTGGTTGAACCTGAACGGCGCAAAGAGCTTAAATGTCTAGATTGGAGCAGGTATCGAGATGTGGTATCACTATTCTTCCCAACAGTGAGGACCGGGAATCATTCTGCAAAGACCTGGATGAACTGACTCCCCAAATATTAAGTGGACCGTAAAATTTGACAGTCAGGTAGAATACCTGGATGTAAAACTTTAAACAGTTGATGGTATCATAAAGACAGATGTCTTTTCCAAACGTTGCCATAGTTAGCTTCTAAAGGCGTTTTCAATGGTCTTCTAACAGGTGTTTGCACCAGCCTGGGAATGTTATGCAGCGAAGATGATAGACTGCAAGACAGACTCGGAGTATGCCAAGTATTTTACAATCGCGGTTGGAAAATTTGAGGCAGCACTTAAACAACTCAAAAGGGGAGCTAACAGAGACTGAGGTATTCTCAGCAGGCAAGAGAGACAACCCAAACCAAGAAATTGGCTTGGGTCACTCAGTATGACCCAAGGTTACCACGTAAGAGACAACTTATTAAAAAAAGTTACACATCCTGTATTCCAATAAAAAAAGGACCATTTTCCCTGAAGAATGCTCATTGGTGCTGATACGAGAAGACGCAACTTGGCATGAAATGTACAAACCTACATTACACGTCGCCATCCTCTCCATGGACCCATGAAGAGACATGGATTTTTTTGTATGCTGTGCCCGCCGATGTGACCTTTGTGCACATTCCAGTGACCTGATGGGGCTAAGAAGTCCTTGGGATGGGTGTTACTGGCCCATCAGACAGCACCTCACCTGTTCGACAAAAAAATGCCATCTACATCATCAGATGCCAAAACCACCCAGACTTATGGTATGTTGGGTCCACCAAGGAACTCAAAAGAAGGTGGGCCAATCATAAGTCAGACTGCAAGTGGAAAATAGCCAGCGATGTGGGGTTGCCAGACACCTCGCCCAGACTGAGCACCCTGAAGATAAGGCTCTGCCCTTTCTTTCCATCCATCCCATCGAACAAGTTGCATCTGAAGACAAACTCCTAGACAGGGAGACTTATTGGCAAGCCGATTTGGGGATTGTCTTTATGGGTCTTAACTCCCGTACAGAACTCAACAGTATGCAAAGAATGAGAAACAGGATTCTGTATTAGGTTGGTGCTAAACTCAGGATTAAGTAGATCGCTCTGAAAATGCTTGGGCTCAATTTATATTATTTATATTTACTTCATTGTACTTTATATTTCTTTCTTTTTTTCTTCTTCTTTTTCTTTCCTCCTGTTTTTTTTTTAAGTTAAAAAGAAAAAATACGGTTCCTGAGGAAGCCTTTTGACAGGCGAGAGCTTGAATTATGTATAAAAATAAAAAAGAAAAAAAACTCCGTGGGCGGTGTTGGCGACTTATTATTCATATACATACATACACACACACACACACACACACACACACACATATATATATATATATATATATATATATAATGCTGAACAATGAAGTAGTGGGGGAAAACAAGTGCAGGCTAACAATTCTTCGGTCATTATAATGATGACTTCGCAAAGATTTGAACTTTTAGAGAAAAAAAGAAGAAGAAAATGGGGGAAATATATTATAAATATGAGAAACCCTTCACTAGCTGCCTGAGGGAACCATCGTGATCCCTTCTGAAGGCAGATCTATTTGTACTGCCTGCTCCGAGGCCTTTCGTCCGCTGGATCGGACTCATCAGGGAGACAGGACTGATTGTGTCTGCACTCCTGGTGTCAAATAGAGACACACCACAGTCCATAATTCTGTGGTGTTCTCACCACCAAGGGTTAAAAAAAGAATCCAACAGCACCCCAAAGCAGCCAGCGAAGGACAGTAAATGGAATAAAACGAAAGTGTGGAGAGGAAAAAAGTTGCTGAAAAACTAAAAGCATTATGCAAACAGTATAAAATGTAGGGGACAATCTTTGAGCCTATGCCTGAGGATCCATTCAAGGATACAAGGGAGATCAAAAGATATGGAACAGTCTGAGTGGTCAGCTCTGCTGTTCAATAACTCAAGCAATGTCAGTGGCTAAGAATTGTGCAGGGCAACCTTTACTTGGATCTCCTAAGAGATGCAATCTCCCACTGATTGACCAAACAATATAATGCTGAACAATTAAGTAGTGGGGGAAAACAAGTGCAGGCTAACAATTCTTCGGTCATTATAATAATGACTTCGCAAAGATTTGAACTTTTAGAGAAAAAAAAAATGAAGATGAAGAAAATGGGGGAAATATATTATAAATATGAGAAACCCTTCACTAGCTGCCTGAGGGAACCATCGTGATCCCTTCTGTATGTATATATATATATATATATATATTTTTTTTTTTTTTTTTTAAAGTAAAAACATAGACTGCTGAGCGCCACTCACGGCTGTTCAGTTCCAGATGTAGTCAGTATTTATAAGCACCAATAGCATTAAAATCCGCATTTCTGACATTCCCACTCTACAGACATTCTATTGTTCAAGCTCCGCCTTTATCAAGGCTTCATCAAAATGGCATGTAAACAAATACTTACCATGACTAGACTAAAGTTATCATTAAAAAAAATAAGTGAACATTAAAAATCAATTTAAAAAATGGGGGGCGGGGGCAGGGAAGAGAAGAGAGACAGATAAAGAAAGGGTGAGGAAGAGACAGAGAGTAGAAGGATAGAGTGGGGAGGGGGAGAAAGGAGGAGGGAAACCAGGGGATGGAGAGACAGGGATGAACGGAGATATCTGGGAAGGCGGGACAGCAGGAGACACAAGGAGAGAACTAGTAAACAGGCATTCTGGCTCACCCACCTCCGCCAGCTCCAACCGGCTGAAGCCGGTTTCGCTGTTGCTCCGCCGGCTTACCCAGAATGCCTGTTTACTAGTTCTCTAATAGTAAACACTTTACAAACATACATAATGTGTAGGATTATCTGTTTTATAGTCTCTGTCACTGGACCGTTAAGAAGTAAACAAACAAAACAATGGGGACTTGGTTAACCATGCCTTTATTCTTAGGAGGGCTATTTGTTAACCAAGTTGGGATTTCATTCTATTGTGAGGAATGACTGGCTATTGAAAGCTATCTGAATAGGGAGTGTCTGAAAAGGGGTGGGATGTGTCTTCACACAAGCGTAGAATCGTGGCACGTTGTTGAAGATTATTCTAAGCAGCCACCAAGTGCACTTATTAAAAGCTTGATTCAACAAACAAGACAATTGTATAAAGTACACCCGGCGGCCGCCTGAATAGGCAGCCTGTTGAATAGGACGTGACAAAGCGACGGTCCACCTAGACCGCGGCCGTTGAAGCGTGGCTTTCTGCTATAGGCTGTGACGTGTGCCTGTTTAATATTCATTTCACGCGGTCTAGCTAGACCGTGGCAGTTCCCTGCTGTGGCTCTTGAGAAGATCGTGTTTCAAGCTGCATTGGTAGTTGAATGGGAGTGGACCAATACTGCCTTATCTCCTCACTATATGAAAACATTGCTTTTAGTTCTTTTCTCATGGAGTAGACTTCAATGAAATAGCAATTCTTGATGAACGGTTTGTGATTCAAGAAGTTCTATCTCTAATTCAGAAGAGATACTGTCTTGCGACATAACACAACACTTTCTAACTGAAAACACGACTGCACTGCACACCCGCAAATGACAAGACAGCTAGGTTCAGTTGCTAACAACACAAGTGCTGGGCGGAAATGTCGTCACTGTTACTAATCAGCTGATTCTATCTAGTCTTGTGATTGGGGGAAGGTAAGAAACATGTTTTGATATGTTTGGAAATTTAGCCGCCTAAATTTATACAATGACGTCTAACGCCTGTACTAAACGACGCCGGTGGGGAATTTAGCCGTCTAAATTTATACAATGCTGCGTGGCGGCCTGACGCCCTTATGTGTAACTTGACACGAACCAGGAAACAGTGCGACGCTTCGACTCGGCAATTATGCAGTTGAGTAAGCCGTGGCCAGACATGTCTGGCCTAGAGTACTACATAAAGGCAGAAGGGAGTTGTCTCCCCGGAAAAGAATGTAACAATTAATTGTGAAAAAAAATCGTCATTAAGTCGTTCTAGGTTCTTATTCAAGTCGGCATCACGTTCTTATTCAAGTTCTTATTTAAGTTCTTAACAAGTTTTTATTCAAGTTCTTAACAAGTCAACATCAAGTTCTTAACAAGTCATCATCAAGTTCTTAACAAGTTCTTATTCAAGTACTTATTCAAGTACTTATTCAAGTACTTATTCAAGTTCTTAACAAGTCGTCATCAAGTCGTCATTAAGTTCTTATCAAGTCGTCATTAAGTTCTTATCAAGTTCTTATCAAGTTCTTATTTAAGATTTTATCAAGTCGTCATCAAGTCGTTATCAAGTTCTTATTCAAGTCACTTATAATTATTTATTAAGTTCTTGAAATATTATTCCATCTGAAATGGATCAAAATGATCTTTTGTTGTTGGCGGTTCTGGCATGCTTTTTTGTTCGGCTTCTGTATTTAGTGGCTGAGATTTTTTGGACTGCTTTGGTTTTTGCTGGCGTTGTTTATATATTTTATAACCGTAATAACCACCCCCAGCAGCAATGACGCCAAAAATGACAACTGTTTTAAATTCAATATTCCATGACGACTTTGGTGTTGTAGGCAACCCTGTTGTTGTAGGTCTTGAATCAACTTGTTCTTGTGTATTTACAGCTGGCATTGAAACAACTGGCTGTGGCAACACTGTTGGCGTTGGTGGTGTTATGTTTTCATTATGAGTTACATTCTGTGATTGCAACATTAATTTTTTTTGTTTGTTCCACTCTGCTAATTTTTTCCCTGCTGCAACGTGCCCAGGATGAGGAGGCTTTTTACTGGTCACTTTCTCCATCAATGTTTTCTGCTGATTTTCTGGCTCGGTCATTTTGAAGGGAAACAAAATCTATATGATTAAAAGTAATTAATCCCATGATTAATGGCGATAACAATGTTCCAAATCTGTAATATAGATCACATCCTAGAGACTCTAATGACTTTGTTAAAACGGGATCCTGTGTTAAATCATACATAAAATCTTGTTCAGAATCAATGGGAGCAAATCTACTAACTAGTTTAGTGTACAAACTAAGAACCGTTTGCCCAACACTTTTTACCATTCTTGACCCCAGTTGCGCTTCATACCTGTTGTGATACTTTACAATGTCTTGTGGCGACATTTGTTGAATCTGTTCTATGCTGAATTCATTTCCAAGGTACTGTTTTGTTTTTCCACATGCTGCCAAAGAATACAGCCTTTCCTTTTTGGGCATAATATCTTGGTCATCAACTTGATCATTTGTAATCATAAGTTCAGGAACGTTTAGGCTGCCCTGAAGCTGTAGTAGATCATCGCAGTTCATGTTTTATTAATAAATAAATATTATTTTATTTTTTAAAAATGAGCACCGAAAAAACTATTACTAACCTTGTATACCATTCTGCTGTTATTGGAGGCCTAAGTGTAGGATACACAATGCTTGGTAAAAGCCTGTTAAAAATAAAACCAGCAGATCTTGGCAAACTAGGCTTTGAAGACTCAGCAAAGCTGATTGCTGTTATTACAGCTTCATTTGCTACGAAAGATTTTCTAGTTAAGCAAGGAATAATTCCAGACAGTATTAATATGTAAAATTAAAAAAATACATTTATAAAAATGGCTTCACTCGTAATGATGATTGGTGGCGCTGTGGTTAATGCGCTTGCTTTTAGCGGAAGTAATTACGCATTTAGTAAACTACGGGATGACGGCGAGAGAAAAAGACATAACAAAGCTATGGAGCAACTAGCCGCAGCACAAGCTGCGTATGAAAAGCAGAGAATTGAGCAGTTAGATTTTATTAACGATGAACTGAAAAAACAGGGACATGCAGCTTACACATTTAAAGATGTTGATCAAGCAATAAAAGAATATTATCTTGTAACAGGCAAGCCAATCGAGACATTGCCTCCCCCAAAATTCAGCGATTTTTATCAACCATCAGAAAAACAAAAGATGCAAGAAATATTGTTTATTGCCTTTGGTATGACCGTTGTGTATTTTGTTGCGCATAATATTGGCTGAATAAAAAATGAACAAAATCTATTATTCACCAAAAGGATATTGGAAGGGAATCACAGCAATTAAAAAGCTAAGCCAAGCAGCTGGAGTCAGTGAACAAACAGCAAAAGAATGGTTATCTAAACAAGCGATTTGGCAAATTTATCTACCAGCGCCTAAACGAATACAGAGACCACACTTTGTGAATATAACACCAAACGACACCCATCAAATGGATCTTCTATATTTACCCCATGATACGATTAGACGAAAAAGATTTAAGTACGCACTTACAGTCATTGATATAGCTTCAAGATACAAAGATGCGGAACCATTAACACAAAAGAGTGCTTCTGCTGTTGCTGTCGCTATACAACTGATATATCAACGAGGCCCCTTAACTTATCCTCGCATGATTCAAGTCGATGATGGAAAAGAATTTAAAGGACAAGTGAATCAATTATTGTTAAAACATAGAGTTACCATTAAAAGAGGCATTCCGGGTGTTCACAGATCACAGGGTTTGGTTGAAAACTTTAACAAACAGTTATCTGAAAGGCTTTTTTCCTACCAGTATCACAGAGAGCTGGTTGACAATTCTCGCAACACAGAATGGGTAAAAAGACTGCCCTCAGTTCTACGTGCAATGAATAATGAAGAATTTAAAGGTCTAAAACCAGTACAAGCAATCAAAAAACAAAAAATAAATGTTGTTGAAGGAGAGTCTTCATCCAGCAAACTATTGCCATTTGGTTTGAAAGTGAGATACCTTTATTCACCGGGAGAAGCGGAAGGGGACACTCGCATCAGGGCAACAGATCCCGTTTGGAGTGTTGATCCATATGAGATAAAAAAAAATTGTGAAAATGAATCCGCCCGTGTATTATTTACGAGAAACTGACACAACAAAACGACCAGCCCCCCGAAGATCTTTTGTGAAGGAAGAACTGCAGATAATCCCGCCAGACACAGTTCCAGTCGCTTAGTTAATTTAGGCAAATACATTTGAGTTTAAAATGGAAGCTCAAAAGGAAATGGCAGAAATGGCAAAGGGAAAGTCTTTAAAATTAATGCAAGATTTATTTGAGTATCAGTATATCATTAAAGAAGTATTTGAGAAGATTGACAATCTCTGGCTAGAACAATCGCCAGACAATCGCTTTAAACCCCAAAGCTTTTATTTTGATTTATGGGTATGGGAACATGAATATTGTGAAATGACAAAAAAAATTAAAGCACATCTAGCATTAATAAATAATATTAATTTTGCTAAATTAGATGATGATATAATTGAACGTGCGATTGCTGAAAAATATAAGCCCATATGATTATACTATTCTCCAATGACCAATTGCATATGAATACTCTGGATTAACAAATACTCTTTTTGTGTTAGTGCGGTCAAGAGACCGTTTTGTTACAACTGTTGTGTTAATCTCATGCAGATTAGATCGCAGCTTGTAATTGTCATGATGAAAAGTCTTATTGCCAAACAATGCTTCTTTATAGTTGTCATGGGATATGCTTGATTGCACAACACTACGAGATATTCCCTTTGCTTTTTTAACAACTTTTTTTTGGCTTGAAAGACTGTACATTTTCGACCTCAAACCAACAAACTCCTTGATCACATCTCCAGATAATTCATCCTTCATCTTACCTAAAACCTTTTTGTTAACAGTTGAATGCAAAGGCGAATCTTTAGGGTAATCAGATGTGTCGTACCATCCAGCATGCCCTTTTGCTACTTCTATTTCCATGTCTTTATAGATATCTTCAGTAGGGATGTCGATTACAAAGGAATCTGTATCTGTGTACAGAACTCTGGACTCTGGATACAAGGGCTTAAAGTAGTCATAAAGAAATTCTAACATCAAAAGCTTTGACAGCTCTAAAACAGTAAACCCAATAAAAACGGGCTTATCCAATTTGACTTTCTTTTTTTTCATCATTATGCCAAAAAGCTGATCATGAAATCTTCTGAAGTCCTGATAATTAGGTTTTGAAGTCAACTTAATTGCATCGTTCTCTCTGGTGACCAATCTAACATCTTTACGCTTGTGCGGATTCTCCATAGTCTTTCCAAAACAGCTGTTGTTCATCAACTTGAAAAAGTCTTTTTCTGAAGCATCTGCGGATTTAGTTCTGAGATCAGTGTTCTTCATGATGTATGGTTTCATGAACTGTTCTTGATCAAATGCAATTATACGATGAACTGCTGTTAACTTTAAACCATGTCTTAAATAAAATTGGAGAAGTCTGTAATGACAGACATAATTTTTTTTGTCACGAAGATTAGGCACAAGTTTAGGTGGTTCTGTCATTGACACTTTTAGGGTTTCTACCGCTAATGGATAGTCATTATGGTAATCATGAAGGTCATGAGGATATTCTAAATCAACTTCTAGAATGAGACCTCTTTTACGATCAGCTTCTAGAGTAGGTAGCCATTTTAAAAACTTTTGAATGTCTTTGAGTCCTGTGTACATTTTAAAGTTACGTAATGGAAGTGATTGACTCATAGCCCAACCATACAGATTGTTTGCATCTAAATACATAAGATAGTTAGACTTCCTACTTGGATCATAGTCATCCAAGTATTTGTTGTTTGCTTTACAGTAATGGTGAGACACCATACTAATTCCCCCACGCAATCCGTTTTCAATCATCTGAAGCATTGGCAGGTCAGACAATAAATCAATCTGTACACCTGTATATTTTAAGAAAGCGTCCCAACTCATCCCAGGCGCAGAAATATAATGCGCAGGATCCAGGCTGTAATGTTTCATGCAGGTCTTCCTATAATTTTCAAAGACGTCCGCCAACAAACAGGTATCCGCCATTAAATAGGAATCATGATAGTCTCCCATCGTTTTACACTCTAACTTCTGCCACGCATCTTGAGCATGCTGGTAATCAGAATCACTGATGTCCTTTCCTCTAAGACTAGAAAAGAACGCGCCTTTAGGCGGAAGTGTATCTTCGTCAAACCTTTCCCAGCTGTTCATGTACTCATAAGGATAAACGCCCTTTCTAACAAGAGTTGGGTCAAAATATTCTTCTGTTATTGGGCAGGACTTTAAGGACATAGCCAGTGACTCTAATGAACCCATCAGGTGTTGCATAGAGTCATAAAAAGATAAATTATTTAAAGTGAAACACATGTACTTTTCTGATGACTGCGCAATGCATGACGCCCTAAAGGCGCTGGTTACTGCTTGCATTATAAGGTGAGAGTCGTAACCTCGCAAGTTATGAAAGAATATAGGAAGTCTCCAAGTCCTAGGATCAAACTTTAGTTGAAGATTGCAATTGTTATGTGCTGCTCCTCTGAATTCTCCGCTAATGTGATCATGATCTCTTACTGTTGGGTTTAAACTTTTAGGTGTTAGCTCTAAACCACAAATCCAACAGTGAGTGGCTGATTCATACTGTTCTTGGTCTTCGGGCGTCATCATGATTTCAGATAAATTCAGATTATTAGAACAAGCATTACGCACTTGCTGCATGCGCTGTAAAAATCTACTAGCCGCATTAGGTCCTCTATATAATTCTGGCTCTGAATGGGCGCCATCCGACCTGACAATGATGAAAGCAAACGAACAAATCTGATGATTACTCATTAAAACTGTTTTTGGAAGTTTCTGCGGGGTTGGCCCTTCATAAGGAACAATAAGCGATTCAAAGTCTGCGTAAACAACGTATGGTGACCTCTGGAGTTTTTTGTAATTCTTAAAACTAACCTTACTGCCTTCTCTTGGCATAATTAGTTCTGTATTGCAGTCAACTGGACTAAGACAATGTTTTACATGTTCACTCGCAGCTTGAACGGATGGAATTCTTGTTAAACATTTTCTACAAAATTCTTGTTTGCTATGGTGTTTTGTAGTATGCACTAGTAATCTACTCATTGTGCGTATTAGAGTGTAGTGCAACCCATTAAGGCTTTGCATTAGGAGTAAGTCTACATGAGTTTTGGTTGGTTCGCCTATTGTTGGACTGTTCTTTGACACTCTAATTGGCAGAAGGTTGGTTTCTTCAGACCATGCGTATACGTTAACAGTTATTGGCGGATTTTGTTTTTCAAACTGATCAATTTTGTCTACAGCCATAGGAAATTCAAGACCGTTAAAGTTAAGATTATTGGCCCACTGTAAATAGTTAGATACTCTCTCTGCATTTTTGGCAACGTGATGCAGCCTAGCAAGAACGCACCACATAAAACATTTGTCGTCTGAATTCTTTATGTTTAGAACTGCTCTCTTTGCAACTAATGTTGGAGGCAGTGGAATGTAAGACTTGCCTACAATCGGCTCATACTTAGCCTGTCTTAATCTGATGTCTAGGACTTCACCCTCTGACCAACCAGAGCCTCTCATTTTAGCTGCTTCAGAGGCTTCATTAAACTGTGTAAGAAGTTGATCTGCCCAACCGGGTGTTAAGTCATTATAAGAAAGAATAGTCTGCTGTTTAGTTGAGACCCAGACTTCTAGATTTTCTTCGTTTATTGTTATATAGTCGATTAAAACAACTACCCTTACTTTAACTGGAGGGTTTATTGTTAGTTTACTTGGAACTTGAGAAATAGCATGTACAACGCTTGCCTGCACGTTTGTTGGATCAATAACTTCTAAAACGACCTCCTTTAAAGCTTTTGACAAACGCTCTTCCTCTTCCATTGCTTCTAACCAAGAGTCAAAACTGTCATATATCTTATCCATGCTGAGTTTCTTTTCTAACTCAACATATTTATTTAAATTAAAAAAAATACATCGACTCCAAAGTCGTCTTAATCAGAATCAATATCAACGGCCTTTTTGTGCTTGGACTCGTAAACTAAAGTATAAACGCCCTTTGGGGTTGTTAATGTGAGCTGTTTAGAACAGAGTTTAATGTTTTGTTTACTTTTTTTAAGCATTCCTTTTTTATCTGGTCGGTGTCTGGTTGTTGAGAAAAAGTTGCCCGTGCCTTTCTTTGAAGATCAAACTTTTGTCTTTTGTAGTCCTCAAAATCAGCCTGTAGGCGACTAAATTCTTCATCCGTGATGTTTGAGTCAACTAGTGCTTTATTTATTGTCAGTTTGAAGGAACTAAGTTTAGCTGTTATTAGTTGAACCATAGCTGTGTGCTTTTGGAGTTTAGCTTTTATTTTTTTGCTGACAGCACTTACAGCTAATGAACACAGGCCAAGAGTTAAAGACAAACCACCTAGAGGTAAAGCTGCCGGTGCACCTACGCCTGTTGCTAAGAGACCTACACTTGTTCCTGCTGATAGAGCACTAGTGATCGATGCTCCAGTATTAACATATGTAACAGCATTAAAGACAGCAGAATACCTTCGTTTGGTTTTACTGTATTTTGAAAGGTCCTGCTCTAGTTGGGTTTGCATTTGTGTTATGTTTGTTAATCTGAAAGTTTTTATGTCTACAGCAACAGAGTTCTCTTCTTTGGGCACTTTTGGATAAACCTGAACAGACATGCTTTTTTTAAAAATAAAAATAATTTAGTATTGGATATCTTTTAATCTGTTATCTTGAATATTCAGCTGCGCATCATATATTAAAAACAAATATACATTAAGTGGTTTATCACTCTCTTTTGCTTTATCAATTTGAATGTTTATTACGTCTTTAACTGTTCTCCCACTCCCATGCAACTGATTATCCTCTGTTGACCTTAGGTCAATCCATAAACCGTATTTCGTTGCTAAATAATCATCAAGTCTAACATTATGAAGATGTAGATCTTTGGACACAAGATCTGCTGTTGGACTTCTATGCCTCCCGCCTCCAAAATATTTTCTTATTTCGTCAAAATGCTGATAAGGTTTAAGCCCACTACTGTAGATTTGGTTAGGACTGCCCTCAATTGAACATTGTACTTTCGTTATTTTAGGATTAATAAACTTTTCAGTTTGTCTTTTGTATGGTTCTTCATCTTCACACAGCAATAAAATACCTTTAAGCGATCGTGCTGCGGCACTAAAACTAAAATTCCATATAGTGTCTGCTCTGCTTTTAGGATATTTAGAATGATGAATCACTCTTTCGTAATATATTGCTAATTTTGACTGATATTGTTGCTCAATCAGCCTTGCTAAGTTAGGGTTGCTAATAGTATCAAACTCCAATAAGATGTCGAAAATGCTGTACTTGGAATCAGTGTCTGTAGATTTAATGACCCGTTTGTATTCATTAAAAGTTAGTTCATATGTCAATCTGTCTTTTAATGCTCCTTGAAAGTATGGTGCATGCGCGCTTAATAACTCAAAATCCAAGGGTATGGAAAAGCGATTTCCATACGCAAAATTTACAGCTTCGGGCTTGTTGCCAGATGCAGCATTATCAGCATCTATTCTGTGTTTTAGTGCTTCATCACTTTCGATTCCTTGAAACGCGAGGTCAGCCCTTTCATTCGCGGTTAGCCATAGATCACAATAGATTAGAAATATGTCTGCATTGTGTAAAGAAAATATTTCTTGCCCCTCAAGTTTTATAGAAATTTTCTTAACGATTGCCCGTCCCAGATTCTGTACAACTGTCCTGTTTGCGTCTGTTGCTGAATCAAGTTCTATTTTGAAAGTAAGCCGTGCAGATCCTGGCACAATCACTTCATCTGCTCCTAGGTCTGGAAATTTAACAGTAAGAATTTGATCTGAATCAATAGTAGATGGATTATTTGGAACAATAATATTCTGTTTATTTCCCTTCACGCCAAAGGGCTCTTTCAGTCTTCTATGCGGGTCAAGAATTGAGCCATATGCTTGTGACATTTTTTTATAAAACAAAATAAAAAGTTAATTATTTAAAAACATGGCAGGCATTGAAGAAGATTATGATGTTCCTGATCCTGGAAACGACATGAGTGAAATGACTCCTTCGGCACATTCATTGCCCTCATTGCGGCGTGAATTAACAGAAAGTAAGGTCGGAGCACTTTATCAAAGTTTAGGCCAAGAACCTCCTGAATATTTAGACCCTAATGATTTTGAAGTAAAAGATGACCATTTGTATGTGAAAAACGACCAAGGACAACTTGTTCAGCTTACAACTAAACGAAACTCATCAAAGTTTGTAAGCAGGGGTACAATTAGACAAAGACTCAGTGTGAACGAACAAAAACGCCTTGGCATTCCTAAACAAAAATTAGATAGGGAAGCAGTTGCTAAACTTCAAAACACACTACAGAAACTCCCAACAGAAAACCAAATGCAAAACATAGAACTTAAAGATTTAAATCAAACAGCAGACAAAATAATAGAAGCAGAAACCAGTTTTTCAGAAGAAACAGCATTAAAAACTATGCACGATCCGCCGCTACCTATGAGAGAAATAACGGCCCTTAATCATGCTTTGAGAAGCATCAGAGGCGAATTAACAAACAATTTAGCAAAACTGGGTGAACTAGATGAGCATATAAAAGAGAAAAAGAAAAACTAGTTGAGGCTGATGACCACAACTTAGGACCTGGTGTTAAAGAAAAAATAACACAAAGACTAAAAGATCTTGAACAAGAGAGATCAGCAAGACTAGAAGTGCTGTCTACTAACCGAGAACAATTACGAACTCAAGTGAGCAGAATAAGAGAAACTATCCAAAGAATTTTATATGAAGACACGACGTTAGCAGAACGAATAAGAACACTGTTTAGAGAGCAAGGTGTCACATTAGCAAGTGTTATAACTGCCTTAGGATTTGCAATAAGTACACTGGTGATGGCTATTACAGGCGGCGGTGGTGGGGGGCAGTGCCACCAGGCCCGCCAACTCCGTCGTCAGATAAATCATGGGTAAAAAAACAACTCGATCACCTTGCAAACTTACTAAAAAAATTAGCCAGTAAGGCAATAGATTCTTTGCCTGGTAAAATAGGGGGGATCGTTAGCTGGCTTTTGTCTGCCGCAAGTAAAGTAGTTGGCTTTATGGCCGAGCACTTATGGGCATTAGTTGTCTTAATAGTTGGGTTACTCTTTAGTAAGATAAAGACCAAGTAATCCTAGGGCAGTTAATCCAATAACAAGTGCCGTCTTTTCATATTCATGGTCATCACGCGCGTCTTCAATGGCCTTTGGGCTTTGGGCCTTGGGATTGGATGACTTAATCTTGGGGGGCCATCTTGTTTTTTTATTGTTTGTAATATTACTGGCTCAGAATTTATGTCGTTTTGTCCAACCTTCTGTTCATTTCCTGCAACAAGGATTTCATTGTTGTAGTTTATTATTGTTCCTACCTGGAGCCTGAGGTCAGAAGGTAGCATGTATAAACCAGTGCCGACAGCAAAGTCTACTTTCGATCTTGCAAATTGTAAAACATTTTGGTACCTTTTAATACTTGAAGGCAAATCAATTGCAGAATTAATGGCGTCCTCTAAATTTGCTAAATACTGTTTTTGGGCATCAAAGCCAGTAGAAGGATCAGTTATGTTAGATCTTGCCTGTGCTTGCGAACCTAGCAAACACCAAACATAAGTACGAATAGAGTCGTTTATTCGTTCTATTCCCGCTCTAGTTAGGCCCTTAGAAGTATCCAAAATAAATGTTGTCCATGCTGTTTTATGCTCTTGCTCTATGGACCCGAGGTGAACAGTTGTGCCTGAAGAGAAAGATGTGTAAGGAGGATTCCAATCATAGTTATACTTTCTGTGCACGCCCCAAAAATAAAGGGTGCCTAAACCATGATTAAGATCCAACTTTTGTCTAAAGTCTGTCTTTGGGTCAATATCAAATTCGTTACAGATCCTTTCAAAAGCCTTGTAATCTATTCTGTTGCTGAATGGATTAAACGTTTTGTCATTTGGTAATGGTGCTTGCAGTTCAGATAAAATACGTCTGAAGGTGTAATAAAAATGAAATCTATACACTGACCTCACCAAAGGATCAGGATGATTTAAATGATCAGCATATGACACTCCACACCCAGTTGATGCGCAAAACACAGCAAAGTTTAACTGGTTCTGATAAAACTGCATCGGATGACTGAACCACACTTTCGGGATGTAGTCTTTTTTAATAGGGGGGTTAAGATATCTGTTTAATGGAGTACTAACCTTTACTTGAAAGGCGTCAGACTGAGTCACAGAAATGTCAAGGGTGTCAGTTGTTATATTTTTAAGATTGTAGTGCGGCCCAACAGAATATTTTGCATTAGTATATTTGAATGCACTCATTTTTAAATTGTTTTAAAAATGTTTGTAACAATAACAACTCAAGACAGTCCTTCGTTTTTAGAATATGCTATTGATAATAACTGCGGAACCCAAAGGGTCGCACTCCATGAAATTTTTTACAAAGTCGTATGGTTTAATATAACTGAATCCAAGATGAATAATACGATTCGAAAAGTTGACAATAGAGAAAACTTAGTTAGCCAGTTAACCATACCTGATGGTTATTACGGGTTTTGCTCGCTGAAAGAAGCAATGAGTAACTTCGACATTACTCTCAAACTTAACAATGCAAATTTGAAAGTAATGTTGACATTCAAACCTGAAGAAGAAGAAGTAGAATACCTTTTTGATGTAGAGCTAGCTAAAATGTTAGGCTTTGCAACTGGCCTTGAAGTCTATCATAGTTTTAGAGTTACACAAAGCGAAGCTACTTATGAGGGGGAAAATCCGCTCGATCTTGCATTACATTCATTACTCTATGTTCATTTGGACGAGCTGAGCACTGATGAAAACTTATATGATGGAAGGCCCTCAACTGTTTTAAGAGCTCTTCCATCAGGGAAAGCTGCATATTGCGATTATGAAATTATACGATTCCCTAATTTACAGTTTAAAAGATTAGCTTGTGGGAGGGTCAGATCATTTAATATAAAGATCACAGATAAAACAGGGAAAGTCGTGAAATGTGATAACCTGCACATTGTTTTAGAAATAAAATAATACGTTGTTTTAAAAAATGTCACGTGGACCAGAAGAATCAGGAGTTACATTAGCGCCTGAGAGGTGTGTAACTTTAGAATTAAAAGACCTTGCAGACGTTGAGGACTTTGAACAAAACGGTGAGATAGGCACTTTGTATGGTTTTGAGTACAGTAAAGATGGTTATTATAAGCGCAAAGAGGTTGGCGACAACAAAAAGTTTCCTAAACTAGAACAACTACGCAATCTAGAAGCAAATAATGCGGGTCAGTATGAATATAAAATAGTTCGAAAAACTGACAACAAATGGCACTTAGAACCATATTTAGAATGGGACATAAAATTTGAATTCTTAAGCCCATTTACATTTTTTGACCGTCAAAAAAGTTTCAGAAAAGCATTGAACTCTGGCCCTTTACATGTAAGTCTTATGCCAGAGGACAACAGTCGGAAAGAGATCGAAATAAAGCCGTTTGGGGACAAACAGTACATCCTCCACAGAAGAGAATCGGTTTTAAAGAAAGCTTCTACAAAATTACAGTTCATTCCACGCACAAAATTAGGAGACACGTTCACAATGATATTTAAAATTTCTGTCTTAAAAGATGAGGCGAGAAATGGAGCTCTGGGCGTCAGTGACAATCTTATGAAAGGAATTCTTATTAGCTGGCAAAACTTAGACGTTGACAAACTTAAAGTTACTGTCGTTGTTCTTTACAATGGCGAGGATATTAAGGTCATAACAACAAGCAACAAAATTGATATTAGTCTAAATAGAAACGATCTTACAGAACTGAACTGGATTAATCTTACACATTTGGGCCTTATAGGTTTTTATTATACTAAACAAGTTTTGACAGAGAGTATGATAAAAACAATAACTGGATTAGATTAAATTCTGTTTTAAAACTATGGAGCAGACAACTTTGGTGTCAATGCCAATGTTAAACTTTATGACAAAAACCCCTCATTGTTCATTGATTTGTGGACAGACTGGTTGTGGAAAAACAATATTTGTCCTCGACCTATTACAAACAGTTTATAGTTATAATTTTGATCATATTGTAATTTTCTGTCCAACACTCAAATGGAACAAAGCATATCACGACAGAAGGTTTATATGGACGGATGATGAAATCTATTTAATTGATCCTAGCAATAAACTTAGCGAGTGTTTAGAACACTTTTATAGACAGTTTGAAGGAACGCAGACACTATTTATTATTGATGACTGTTCGGCAGAAAGAGACATAGTTAAAAAAAGAAATACTTTATCAAAACTAGCTTTCAGTGGAAGACATGCTGGAATAAGTGTGTGGATTTTATGTCAGAAATATAACTCAGTTTTAAAAGACTTTAGAGAACAGTTAAAGACTGTAGTTTTATTTCACATGAAAGACAGAGACGCATTTGATGAATGTATGCGCGAAAATGATGTTATTGAAGACGATCAAGAAAAACGAAGGATTAAGCAAAAACTGAAGTCTCAAAAGTTTTGTAAATTAGTATTAAAAACAGACAATCCTACACATTATGTATGTTTGTAAAGTGTTTACTATTAGAGAACTAGTAAACAGGCATTCTGGGTAAGCCGGCGGAGCAACAGCGAAACCGGCTTCAGCCGGTTGGAGCTGGCGGAGGTGGGTGAGCCAGAATGCCTGTTTACTAGTTCTCTCAAGGGGTGAGAAAGGGAGAGCGGAGTGGGGGACCACAAGGGGTGAGAAAGGGAGAGCGGAGTGGGAGAAGAGGGGTGAGGGTGGGCAGTGTGAGAGACAGATAGTGGGAGAAGAGGGGTGAGGGTGGCCAGTGTGAGAGACAGATAGTGGGAGAGGAGGGGTGAGGGTGGCCAGTGTGAGAGACAGATAGTGGGAGAGGAGGGGTGAGGGTGGGCAGTGGGAGAGACAGATACTGGGAGAAGAGGGGTGAGGGTGGGCAGTGTGAGAGACAGATAGTGGGAGAGGAGGGGTGAGGGTGGGCAGTGTGAGAGACAGATAGTGAGAGAGGAGGAGTGAGGGTGGGCAGTGTGAGAGACAGATAGTGGGAGAGGAGGGTGGAGGGTGGCAGTGTGAGAGACAGCGAGATACTGGAGAGAAGTAGGGTAACCGAGAGAAAGAGAAGGAGTAAGAAAAAGGGAGGGGGGGGGGGGGTCATGTAACTCGAAAGAGAAAGGCAGGGAGTGAAGAGAACTCGGGAAAGAGAAACAGAGATAGAGACAGAAAGAGAGAAAGGGCGTGGGGGGGGGGGGGGGGGGGGGGCAAAATGGAGAAGGAGAACGGGGGGGGGGGGGCAAAATGGAGAGGAGAACGTGGG
>JAMYXO010002903.1:2500-21953 GCA_033310375.1 Conus canariensis | reverse complement strand
GATTGTTCTAGCCAGAGATTGTCAATCTTCTCAAATACTTCTTTAATGATATACTGATACTCAAATAAATCTTGCATTAATTTTAAAGACTTTTCCTTTGCCTTTTCTGCCATTTCCCTTTGAGCTTCCATTTTAAACCCAAATGTATTTGCGTAGATTAAAACAGTTCATTAAGCTTAACTATATCACCAACCAATTCAACCAAATTATTATCCATTACTGCTAAATGCGCTCGAATTTTTTTTATCTTTTTAATATATTCTTGCTCCCAATCAAAATTTGAGGTTTTGTCTGGCATGACATGATCAATCTTCTTAAATATTAGTCTAATAACAAGATTATAATCAAATATTTTTCGCATTATTTCTAAGGACTCTTCCTTCACCATTCTTGCTTCCAGTGCCATTTTACGTAAGGATTCTTCCTTTTCCATTCTTGCCGCCATTTTAATTTAAATTAAAAAATAATTAAGCGACTGGAACTGTGTCTGGAGGGATTATCTGCAGTTCTTCCTTCACAAAAGATCTTTGAGGGGCCGGCCGTTTTGTTGTGTCAGTTTCTCATAAATAATACACGGGCGGATTCATTTTCACAATTTTTTTTATGTCATATGGATCAACACTCCAAACTGGATCTGTTGCCCTGATGCGAGTGTCCCTTCCGCTTCTCCCGGCGAATAAAGGTATCTCACTTTTAAACCAAATGGCAATAGTTTGCTTGATGAAGACTCTCCTTCAACAACATTTATTGTTTGTTTTCTGATTGCTTGTACTGGTTTTAGACCTTTAAATTCTTCATTATTCATTGCGCGCAAAACTGAGGGCAGTCTTTTTACCCATTCTGTGTTGTGAGAATTGTCAATCAGCTCTCTGTGATACTGGTAGGAGAAAAGCCTTTCAGATAACTGTTTGTTAAAGTTTTCAACCAAACCCTGTGATCTGTGAACACCCGGAATGCCTCTTTTAATGGTAACTCTATGTTTTAACAATAATTGATTCACTTGTCCTTTAAATTCTTTTCCATCATCGACTTGAATCATGCGAGGATAAGTTAAGGGTCCTCGTTGATATATCAGTTGTATAGCGACAGCAAAAGCAGAAGCACTCTTTTGTGTTAATGGTTCCGCATCTTTGTATCTTGAAGCTATGTCAATGACTGTAAGTGCGTACTTAAATCTTTTTCGTCTAATCGTATCATGGGGTAAATATAGAAGGTCCATTTGATGGGTGTCGTTTGGAGTTATATTCACAAAGTGTGGTCTCTGTATTCGTTTAGGCGCAGGTAGATAAATTTGCCAAATCGCTTGTTTAGATAACCATTCTTTTGCTGTTTGTTCACTGACTCCCGCTGCTTGGCTTAGCTTTTTAATTGCCGTGATTCCCTTCCAATATCCTTTTGGTGAATAATAGATTTTGTTTATTTTTTATTCAGCCAATACTTTGTGCAACAAAATACACAGCAGACATGCCAACAACAATAAACAATATTTCTTGCGTCTTTTGTTTTTCTGATGGTTGATAAAAATCGCTGAATTTTGGTGGAGGCAATGTCTCGATTGGCTTGCCTGTTACAAGATAATATTCTTTTATTGCTTGATCAACATCTTTAAATGTGTAAGCTGCATGTCCCTGTTTTTTCAGTTCATCGTTAATAAAATCTAACTGCTCAATTCTCTGCTTTTCATACGCAGCTTGTGCTGCGGCTAGTTGCTCCATAGCTTTGTTATGTCTTTTTCTCTCGCCGTCATCCCGTAGTTTACTAAATGCGTAATTACTTCCGCTAAAAGCAAGCGCATTAACCACAGCGCCGCCAATCATCATTACGAGTGAAGCCATTTTTATAAATGTATTTTTTTAATTTTACATATTTATATTTTCTGGAATTATTCCTTGCTTAACTAGAAAATCTTTCGTAGCAAATGAAGCTGTAATAACAGCAATCAGCTTTGCTGAGTCTTCAAAGTCTAGTTTGCCAAGATCTGCTGGTTTTATTTTTAACAAGTTTTTACCAAGCATCGTGTATTCTACACTTAGGCCTCCAATAACAGCAGAATGGTATACAAGGTTAGTAATAGTTTTTTTGGCGCTCATTTTTAAAAAATAAAATAATATTTATTCATTAATAAAACATGAACTGCGATGATTTACTTCCTGAACTTACAAATGATCAAGTTGATGACCAAGCTATTATGCGCCAAAAGGAAAGGCTGCATTCTTTGGCGGCGTGTGGAAAAACAAAACAGTACCTTGGAAATGAATTCAGCATAGAACAGATTCAACAGATGTCGCCACAAGACATTGTAAAGTATCACAACAGGTATGAAGCGCAACTGGGGTCAAGAATGGTAAAAAGTGTTGGGCGAACGGTTCTTAGTTTGTACACTAAACTAGTTAGTAGATTTGCTCCCATTGATTCTGAACAAGATTTTATGTATGATTTAATGCAGGATCCAGTTTTAACAAAGTCATTAGAGTCTCTAAGCTGTGATCTGTATTACAGATTTGGAACATTGTTATCGCCATTAATCATGGGATTAATTACTTTTAACCATATAGATTTTGTTTCCCTTCAAAATGACCGAGCCAGAAAATCAGCAGAATCAGAAAACATTGAATCAGGTGGAGAAAGTGACCAGTAAAAAGCCTCCTCATCCTGGGCGTGTTGCAGCAGGAAAAAAATTAGCAGAGTGGAACAAACAAACAAAATTAATGTTGCAATCACAGAATATAACTCATAATGAAAACATAACACCGCCAACGCCAACAGTTGTTTCAATGCCAGCTGTAAATACACAAGCTGATTCAAGACCTACAACAACACCAAAGTCTTCATGGAGTATTGAATTTAAAACAGTTTTCATTTTTGGCGTCATTGCTGCTGGGGGTGGTTATTACGGTTATAAAATATATAAACAACGCCAGCAAAAACCAAAGCAGTCCAAAAAATCTCAGCCACTAAATACAGAAGCCGAACAAAAAAGCATGCTAGAACTGCCAACAACAAAATCTCATTTTGATCCATTTGATATGCAGTAATATTTCAAGAACTTAATAAATAATTATAAGTGACTTGAATAAGAACTTGATAACGACTTGATGACGACTTGATAAAAACTTAAATAAGAACTTGATAAGAACTTGATGACGACTTGATAAAAACTTAATGACGACTTGATAAGAACTTAATGACGACTTGATGACGACTTGTTAAGAACTTGAATATGTACTTGAATAAGTACTTGAATAAGAACTTGTTAAGAACTTGATGATGACTTGTTAAAAACTTGATGTTGACTTGTTAAGAACTTGAATAAAAACTTGAATAAGAACGTGATGCCGACTTGAATAAGAACGTGATGCCGACTTGAATAAGAACCTAGAACGACTTAATGACGATTTTTTTTCACAATTAATTGTTACATTCTTTTCCGGGGAGACAACTCCTCTTCACTTCTGCCTTTATGTAGTATCTAGGTCAGACATGTCTGGCCACGGCTTACTCAACTGCACAATAGCCGAGTCGAAGCGCCGCACTGTTTCCGGGTTCGTGTCAATTACACATAACGGATGTAAGGGCGTCGTTTACTGCAGGCCGCCAAGCGGCATTGTATAAATTTAGACGGCTAAATTCCCCACCGGCGTCGTTTAGTACAGGCGTTAGACGTCATTGTATAAATTTAGGCGGCTAAATTCCCCACCCCAAAATAATCTTTTCCCAATTTTATGTATTAAAAGCCGCATTTTTATATTCAATCTAATAAAGTATTTAAAATAAATTTGATTAAAAAGTAGTGACTAAAAAGTAAGGTAAGATGCACTTTGTTATTTAGCTTTTGGTGTTGTTTTAACAACTTTAAAAACAACTTTACTCTAGGCAAATAAAAACAACTTTACTCTAGGCAAGTAGACACCATGTAATTGTAAGCGTTTGTTTGTGTACAGTATATATATAAATCTTGAAGTTAACAACATTGGGGATATGCCTGCAGTAGTTTTAAATACTTGGTTGTCATGCATTGAAAAGTCTAAATTTGCCCTCTTCCCTGCCCTCTAGTGACTCTTCCCATTTCGTGTTTCGTTTGTCTGGGTCACTGGCGCGGCTATAAACGCCCGTAAACCACATGTGTTGTGTTGTCTGGGTCACTGGCGCGGCTATAAACGCCCGTAAACCCAAATCTGGAAGAGTCACTAAAAAGGGGGTGAGGGGATTGCCCAAAATAGACAAATAGAAAGCAGGCAAACAAGTATAAAAGTATACTACTGTTGGAGGCATATTCTCAAAACCCTTCACATCTGGCCGTGTTATATGTGACCCTCTGGGTCTGGCTTGGGGCCCTAGGGCGCCATAGGGTCTCAAGTGAGATCCAGAGGTGATCAGTAATGCGGCCAGATGTGAAGAGTTTTGCAAAAATTTATTTTACATTTGATGAATGTATGCGTGAAAATGATGTTATTTGATCAAGAAAAACGAAGGATTAAGCAAAAACTTAAGTCTCAAAAGTTTTCTAAATTAGTGTTAAAAACAGATAATCCTACACATTATGTATGTTTGTAAAGTGTTTACTATTAGAGAACTATAAAATAGGCATTCTGGGTAAGCCGGCGGAGCAAACAGCGAAACCGGCTTCAGCCGGTTGGAGCTGGCGGAGGTGGGTGAGCCAGAATGCCTATTTTATAGTTCTCTTATTCCACTAGAACTTGAGCCACACATCAGCATATTCTTTCTTCAACATTACAACATTCCCTTTTCCGGAATCATAACACCACACAGGAAAGGATTTCCATATAAACCTTTCAGAATCTAGTTTTCCAAATTGGGGAAATGATTTCCACCTGGATCCTCTTCAATAAACCATGAATACAATTCATTACACACAATGATTACTTTCATTACACAATTGATGATTATTTTTCAACTACAAATATCTTTCGTCAATTCACACAATGTTCATTTGTTTTCTTGTAACACAAGAGTGTTCACTTCATTTCATATAATCACCATGTCTTTCATCAATTCAAGAAATGTTCATTTCTTTTCTTGTAACACAAGAATGTTCGTTTCATTTCGATTCATCAACTTCAATATAAGTAAGGGAAAGATTTCCACAAAACTCTTGTTTACCAACACACATATTGATACCCACATCAAGAGTGAGCCAACCACTCATTCCCATCAAAATGCAAAACCAATATATAAAGTCTCTGTAGCTCACTCTGGGAGCTTATTATTCATAGCATCAAAACTCTCCATCTTCTTGCAAACCATATTAGAATAGACACTTTTTTCTTCATCATGAAGTTCATAGCTAGTTAAGTCACAAAATAAACAAGATATTTTTTCTTCTGAAGACCACTTCCTATAACACTCACTTCCTCTATTCACATTTTCCGAAACAATTTCGTTTTGTTACCCTATCAAGTCATAGGACAACAGAACCTTCACAAGTGCGCTGAGGAAGTTTCAGTCGCTCCTAAACGGGAATACAGTTTCGGTTTGCTAATAAATAAACATTCAATGATAGATACCTGACTGCCACCAGCAAACGGCCGAGTCCCTCTTCGGCCTTCTGTGAAATTGTGTTGCCAGAATCACTGCAGAGACTGCCTAACCGGTGCAACTCACCCGGCTTATAGCAATGCGCCGGTGAGTAGCAGTCAGCTGAATTTTGCAACCGGCTTCTGGACAACCACCTTCCGGCAAGCGCGGTCGAATGAAACTTTGTGACTGGACGAAAAAACACACCATCCATCCACACACACACACACACACACACACACACACACACACACACGCACACACACACACACACGTGCGCTCGCGCACGCGCTCACACACACACACACACACACACACACACACACACACGTGCGCTCGTGCGCGCGCTCACACACACACACACACACGCACACACACACACACAAACACACACACATACACACACACAAACACACACACACACATACACACACAGAGAACAGTAAAAGGCGGGGTCTGGCTCACCCGCCTCCGCCAGCTCCAACCGGCTCAAGCCGGTTTCGCTGCTGCTCCACCGGATTACCCAGACCCGCCTTTTACTGTTCTCTCTTTACAAACATACATAATGTGTAGGATTATCTGTTTTTAATACTAATTTACTAAACTTTTGAGACTTAAGTTTTTGCTTAATCCTTCGTTTTTCTTGATCATCTTCAATAACATCATTTTCACGCATACATTCATCAAATGCGTCTCTATCTTTCATGTGAAATAAAACTACAGTCTTTAATTGCTCTCTAAAGTCTTTTAAAACTGAGTTATATTTTTGACATAAAATCCACACACTTATCCCAGCATGTCTTCCACTGAAAGCCAGTTTCGGCCGAACAGCCATCTATAATAAATAGTGTCTGCGTTCCCCCAAACAGTCTGTACTACCAGTCGGTTAACTGTCAGCTTTTTTGCAAGACCAAGACAACACACAGTAAGTCAGCAGGCCGAGCGTTCTGTTTACAAACTGTGTGTCTCCCTATGTTCTGACCAAAAAATCAATAAAACACGCCTCGCGCGTTTCTTCTCTCACCGGGCTCGCGGCGCGGGCGTGCGCCAACACGTTCTTTGCTATAGCGTGAGCTGCCTCTTTCTCTGTTCTTCATCGCGCTTAACTAGTAATTGCAGGCCAGCCCGACAACGAATCACTGCTCAGCGCCCAGGCACATATCAAATGACAAGTGGTCCTACCAGTTCCACTTTTCACCCCAAGTCCTTAATTAAGTCACCCCCAAGTCCTTATTAAGTTCTTAATTAAGTCACCCCAAGTCCTTAATTAAGTCACCCCAAGTTCTTAATCAAGTTACCCCAAATTCTTAATCTAGTTCTTAATCAAGTCGTCATTAAGTTTTTAATCAAGTTACCTCAAGTTCTTATCAAGTTCTTATTTAAGTTTTTATTAAGTCGTCATGAAGTCGTTATCAAGTTTTTATTCAAGTTACCTCAAGTTCTTATCAAGTTCTTATTTAAGTTTTCATCAAGTCGTCATGAAGTCGTTATCAAGTTCTTATTCAAGTCACTTATAATTATTTATTAAGTTCTTGAAATATTACTGCATATCAAATGGATCAAAATGATCTTTTGTTGTTGGCAGTTCTGGTATTCTTTTTTGTTCAGATTTTGTATTTAGTGGCTGTGATTTTTTGGGCTGCTTTGGTTTTTGCTGTCTTTCTTTATATGTTTTATAAACGTAATAACCACCCCCACCAACAGCAATGACGCCAAAAATGCCAACTCTTTTAATCCAAATAATCCATGATGATGTTGCGGGACTTGAAACAACTTGTTCTTGTTGTGGCTCTGGCACAACTGGTGTTTTTTCATTATGAGTTACATTCTGTGATTGCAACATTAATTTTTTTTGTTTGTTCCACTCTGCTAATCTTTTTCCTGCTGCAACGCGCCCAGGATGAGGAGGCTTTTTACTGGTCACTTTCTCCATCAATGTTTTCTGCTGATTTTCTGGCTCGGTCATTTTGAAGGGAAACAAAATCTATATGATTAAAAGTAATTAATCCCATGATTAATGGCGATAACAATGTTCCAAATCTGTAATACAGATCACATCCTAGAGACTCTAATGACTTTGTTAAAACGGGATCCTGTGTTAAATCATACATAAAATCTTGTTCAGAATCAATGGGAGCAAATCTACTAACTAGTTTAGTGTACAAACTAAGAACCGTTTGCCCAACGCTTTTTACCATTCTTGACCCCAGTTGCGCTTCATACCTGTTGTGATACTTTACAATGTCTTGCGTCGACATCTGTTGAATCTGTTCTATGCTGAATTCATTTCCAAGGTACTGTTTTGTTTTTCCACATGCTGCTAAAGAATACAGCCTTTCCTTTTTAGGCATAATAGCTTGGTCATCAACTTGATCATTTGTAAGTTCAGGAAGTAAATCATCGCAGTTCATGTTTTATTAATGAATAAATATTATTTTATTTTTTAAAAATGAGCGCCGAAAAAACTATTACTAACCTTGTATACCATTCTGCTGTTATTGGAGGCCTAAGTGTAGGATACACAATGCTTGGTAAAAACTTGTTAAAAATAAAACCAGCAGATCTTGGCAAACTAGACTTTGAAGACTCAGCAAAGCTGATTGCTGTTATTACAGCTTCATTTGCTACGAAAGATTTTCTAGTTAAGCAAGGAATAATTCCAGAAAATATAAATATGTAAAATTAAAAAAATACATTTATAAAAATGGCTTCACTCGTAATGATGATTGGTGGCGCTGTGGTTAATGCGCTTGCTTTTAGCGGAAGTAATTACGCATTTAGTAAACTACGGGATGACGGCGAGAGAAAAAGACATAACAAAGCTATGGAGCAACTAGCCGCAGCACAAGCTGCGTATGAAAAGCAGAGAATTGAGCAGTTAGATTTATTAACGATGAACTGAAAAAACAGGGATATGCAGCTTACACATTTAAAGATGTTGACCAGGCAATAAAAGAATATTATCTTGTAACAGGCAAGCCAATCGAGACATTGCCTCCACCAAAATTCAGCGATTTTTATCAACCATCAGAAAAACAAAAGATGCAAGAAATATTGTTTATTGCCTTTGGCATGACCGTTGTGTATTTTGTTGCGCATAATATTGGCTGAATAAAAGTGAACAAAATCTATTATTCGCCAAAAGGATATTGGAAGGGAATAACAGCAATTAAAAAGCTAAGCCAAGCAGCTGGAGTCAGTGAACAAACAGCAAAAGAATGGTTATCTAAACAAGCGATTTGGCAAATTTATTTACCTGCGCCTAAACGAATACAGAGACCCCACTTTGTGAATATAACTCCAAACGACACCCATCAAATGGATCTTCTATATTTACCCCATGATACGATTAGACGAAAAAGATTTAAGTACGCACTTACAGTCATTGACATAGCTTCAAGATACAAAGATGCGGAACCATTAACACAAAAGAGTGCTTCTGCTGTTGCTGTTGCTTTACAACTGATATATCAACGAGGACCCTTAACTTATCCTCGCATGATTCAAGTCGATGATGGAAAAGAATTTAAAGGTCAAGTAAATCAATTATTGTTAAAACATAGAGTTACCATTAAAAGAGGCATTCCGGGTGTTCACAGATCACAGGGGTTGGTTGAAAACTTTAACAAACAGTTATCTGAAAGACTTTTCTCCTACCAGTATCACAGAGAGCTGATTGACAATTCTCGCAACACAGAATGGGTTAGAAGGCTGCCCTCAGTTCTATGTGCAATGAATAATGAAGAATTTAAAGGTCTAAAACCAGTACAAGCAATCAGAAAACAAACAATAAATGTTGTTGAAGGAGAGTCTTCATCCAGTAAACTATTACCATTTGGTTTAAAAGTGAGATACCTTTATTCACCGGGAGAAGCGGAAGGGGACACTCGCATCAGGGCAACAGATCCAGTTTGGAGTGTTGATCCATATGACATAAAAAAAATTGTGAAAATGAATCCGCCCGTGTATTATTTACGAGAAACTGACGCAACAAAACGGCCGGCCCCTCAAAGATCTTTTGTGAAGGAAGAACTGCAGATAATCCCTCCAGACACAGTTCCAGTCGCTTAATTATTTTTTAATTTAAATTAAAATGGCGGCAAGAATGGAAAAGGAAGAATCCTTACGTAAAATGGCACTGGAAGCAAGAATGGTGAAGGAAGAGTCCTTAGAAATAATGCGAGAAATATTTGATTATAATCTTGTTATTAGACTAATATTTAAGGAGATTGATCATGTCATGCCAGACAAAACCTCAAATTTTGATTGGGAGCAAGAATATATTAAAAAGATTAAAAAAATTCGAGCGCATTTAGCAGTAATGGATAATAATTTGGTTGAATTGGTTGATGATATAGTTAAGCTTAAAGAACTGTTTTAATCTAGGCAAATACATTTGGGTTTAAAATGGAAGCTCAAAGGGAAATGGCAGAAAAGGCAAAGGAAAAGTCTTTAAAATTAATGCAAGATTTATTTGAGTATCAGTATATCATTAAAGAAGTATTTGAGAAGATTGACAATCTCTGGCTAGAACAATCGCCAGGCAATCGCTTTAAACCCCAAAGCTTTTATTTTGATTTATGGAAACATGAATATTGTGAAATGACAAACAAAATTAAAGCACATCTAGCATTAATAAATAATATTAATTTTGCTAAATTAGATGATGATATAATTGAACGTGCGATTGCTGAAAAATATAAGCCTGAAGACATATGATTATACTATTCTCCAATGGCCAATTGCATATGAAAGCTCTGGATTAACAAATACTCTTTTTGTGTTAGTGCGGTCAAGAGACCGTTTTGTTACAACTGTTGTGTTAATCTCATGCAGATTAGATCGCAGCTTGTAATTGTCATGATGAAAAGTCTTATTGCCAAACAATGCTTCTTTGTAATTGTCATGTGATATGTTTGACTGCACAACACTGCGAGATATTCCCTTTGCTTTTTTGACAACTTTTTTTTGGCTTGAAAGACTGTACATTTTCGACCTCAAACCAACAAACTCCTTGATCACCCCTCCAGATAATTCATCCTTCATCTTACCTAAAACCTTCTTATTAATAACTGAATGCAAAGGCGAATCTTTAGGGTAATCAGATGTGTCGTACCATCCAGCATGCTCTTTTGCTACTTCTAATTCCATGTCTTTGTAAAAATCTTCAGTAGGGATGTCGATTACAAAGGAATCTGTATCTGTGTACAGAACTCTGGACTCTGGATACAAGGGTTTAAAGTAGTCGTAAAGAAATTCTAACATCAAAAGCTTCGACAGCTCTAAAACAGTAAACCCAATAAAAACGGGCTTATCCAATTTGACTTTCTTTTTTTTCATCATTATTCCAAAAAGCTGGTCATGAAATCTTCTGAAGTCCTGATAATTAGGTTTTGAAGTCAACTTAATTGCAACGTTTTCTCTGGTGACCAATCTAACATCTTTACGCTTGTGCGGATTTTCCATAGTCTTTCCAAAACAGCTGTTGTTCATCAACTTGAAAAAGTCTTTTTCTGAAGCATCTGCGGATTTAGTTCTGAGATCAGTGTTCTTCATGATGTATAGTTTCATGAACTGTTCTTGATCAAATGCAATTATACGATGAACAGCTGTCAACTTTAAACCATGTCTTAAATAAAATTGAAGAAGTCTGTAATGACAGACATAATTTTTTTTGTCACGAAGATTAGGCACAAGTTTAGGCGGTTCTGTCATTGCCATCTTTAGACTTTCTGCCGCTAATGGATAGTCATTATGGTAATCATGAAGTTCATGAGGATATTCTAAATCAACTTCTAGAATGAGACCTCTTTTACGATCAGCTTCTAGAGTAGGTAGCCATTTTAAAAACTTTTGAATGTCTTTGAGTCCTGTGTACATTTTAAAGTTACGTAATGGAAGTGATTGACTCATAGCCCATCCATACAGATTGTTTGCATCTAAATACATAAGATAGTTAGACCTTTTACTTGGATCATAGTCGTCCAAGTATTTGTTGTTTGCTTTACCGTAATGGAGCGACACCATACTGATTCCCCCACGCAATCCGTTTTCAATCATCTGAAGCATTGGTAGGTCAGACAATAAATCAATCTGTATTCCTGTAAATTTTAAGAAAGCGTCCCAGCTCATCCCGGGCGCAGAAATGTAATGCGCGGGATCCAAGCTGTAATGTTTCATGCAGGTCTTCCTATAATTTTCAAAGACATCCGCCAACAAACAAGTATCCGCCATTAAATAGGAATCATGATAGTCTCCCATCGTTTTACACTCTAACTTCTGCCACGCATCTTGAGCATAAGAATAATCAGAATCACTGATGTCCTTTCCTCTAAGACTACTAAAGAACGCGCCTTTAGGTGGAAGGGCTGGGTTATCAAACCTTTCCCAACTGTTCATGTACTCATAAGGATAAACGCCTTTTCTAACAAGTGTTGGGTCAAAATATTCTTCCGTTATTGGGTAGGACTTTAAGGATCCCGCCAGTGACTCTACACTCCCCATCAGGTGTTGCATAGAGTCATAAAAAGATAAATTATTTAAAGTGAAACACATGTACTTTTCTGATGACTGCGCAATGCATGACACCCTGAAATCGCTAGTTACTGCTTGCATTATAAGGTGAGAGTCGTAACCTCGCAAGTTGTGAAAGAATATAGGAAGTCTCCAAGTCCTAGGATCAAACTTTAGTTGAAGATTGCAATTGTTATGCGCTGCTCCTCTAAACTTTCCGCTAATGTGATCATGGTCTCTTACTGTTGGGTTTAAACTTTTAGGTGTTAGCTCTAAACCACAAATCCAACAGTGAGTGGCTGAGTCATAGCGATCTTGATCTTCGGGGGTCATCTTAAGATCGGATAGGACTAGATTATTAGAACAGACATTACGAACTTCTTGCATGCGTTTTAAGAAATGGTTTGCTGCATGTGGTCCTCTGTATAATTCTGGCTTTGAATGTTCACCATCTGACCTGACAACAATGAAGGCAAATGAACAAATCTGGTGGTTATTCATTATAACTGTTTTTGGTAAATGTTTTGGAGCAGGTCCTTCATAAGGAACAATAAGCGATTCAAAGTCTGCGTAAACAACGTATGGAGACCTCTGGAGTTTTTTGTAATTCTTAAAACTAACCTTACTGCCTTCTCTTGGCATAATTAGTTCTGTATTGCAGTCAACTGGACTAAGACAATGTTTTACATGTTCACTCGCAGCTTGAACGGACGGAATTCTTGTTAAACATTTTCTACAGAATTCTTGTTTGTTCTTATGCTTTGAAGTATATGCTAACCGTCTACTCATTGTGCGTATCAGTGTGTAGTGCAATCCTGAATGGCTGGACATTAGGAGTAAGTCTACATGGTGTTTGGTTGGTTCGCCTATTGTTGGACTGTTCTTTGATACTCTAATTGGCAGAAGGTTGGTTTCTTCAGACCATGTGTATACGTTAACAGTTATTGGGGGATTCTGTTCTTCAAACTGATCAATTTTGTCTACAGCCATAGGAAATTCAAGGCCGTTAAAGTTAAGATCATTGGCCCACTGCAAATAGTTAGATACTCTCTCTGCATTTTTGGCAACGTGATGCAGCCTAGCAAGAACGCACCACATAAAACATTTGTCGTCTAAATTTTTTATGTTCAGAACTGCTTTCTTTGCAACTAATGTTGGTGGCAGTGGAATGTAAGACTTTCCTATAATTGGCTCGTATTTAGCCTGTTTTAATCTAATCTCTAATACTTTACCCTCTGACCAACCAGAACCTCTCATTTTTGCTGCTTCAGAAGCATCGTTAAACTGAGTAAGAAGTTGTTCTGCCCAATCAGGCGTTAAATCATTATAAGAAAGAATAGTCTGCTGTTTAGTTGAGACCCAGACTTCTAGATTTTCTTCGTTTATTGTTATATAGTCGATTAAAACAACTACCCTTACTTTAACTGGAGGGTTTATTGTTAGTTTACTTGGAACTTGAGAAATAGCATGTACAACGCTTGCTGTACGTTTGTTGGATCAATAACTTCTAAAACGACCTCATTTAAAGCTTTTGACAAACGCTCTTCCTCTTCCATTGCATCTAACCAAGAGTCAAAACTGTCATATATCTTATCCATGTTGAGCTTCTTTTCTAACTCAACATATTTATTTAAAAAAAAAAAAAAAACTTAATCAGAATCAATATCAACGGTCTTTTTGTGCTTGGACTCGTAAACTAAAGTATAAACGCCCTTTGGTGTTGTTAATGTGAGCTGTTTAGAACAGAGTTTAATGTTTCGTTTACTTTTTTTAAGCATTCTTTTTTTATCTGGTCGGTGTCTGGCTGTTGAGAAAAAGTTGCCCTTGCCTTTCTTTGAAGATCAAACTTTTGTCTTTTGTAGTCCTCAAAATCAGCCTGTAGGCGACTAAATTCTTCATCCGTGATGTTCGAGTCGGCAAGTGCTTTATTTATTGTCAGTTTGAAGGAACTAAGTTTAGCTGTTATTAGTTGAACCATAGCTGTGTGCTTTTGGAGTTTAGCTTTTATTTTTTTGCTGACAGCACTTACAGCCAATGAACACAGGCCAAGAGTTAAAGACAAACCACCTAGAGGTAAAGCTGCCGGTGCGCCTATGCCTGTTGCTAAGAGACCTACACTTGTTCCTGCTGATAGAGCACTAGTGATCGATGCTCCAGTATTAACATATGTAACAGCATTAAAGACAGCAGAATACCTTCGTTTGGTTTTACTGTATTTTGAAAGGTCCTGCTCTAGTTGGGTTTGCATTTGTGTTATGTTTGTTAATCTGAAAGTTTTTATGTCTACAGCAACAGGGTTCTCTTCTTTGGGCACTTTTGGATAAACCTGAACAGACATGCTTTTTTTAAAAATAAAAATAATTTAGTATTGGATATCTTTTAATCTGTTATGGTGAATATTCAGCTGCGCATCATACATTAAAAACAAATATACATTAACTGGTTTATCACTCTCTTTTTCTTTATTAATTTGAATGGTTATTCCGTCTTTAACAGTTCTCCCACTTCCATGCAACTGATTATCCTCTGTCGACCTTAGGTCAATCCATAAACCGTATTTCGTTGTTAAATAATCATCAAGTCTAACACTGTGAAGGTGTAGATCTTTAGACACAAGGTCTACTGTTGGATTTCTACACCTCCCGCCTCCAAAATATTTTCTTATTTCGTCAAAATGCTGATAAGGTTTAAGCCCACTACTGTAGACTTGGTTAGGGCTCCCCTCAATTGAACATTGTACTTTCGTTATTTTAGGATTGATAAACTTTTCACTTTGTCTTTGGTATGGTTCTTCATCTTCACACAGCAATAAAATACCTTTAAGGGATCTTGCTGTGGCGCTAAAACTAAAATTCCATATAGTGTCTGCCCTGCTTTTAGGATATTTTGAATGATGAATCACTCTTTCGTAATGTATTGCTAATTGTGACTGATATTGTTGCTCAATCAGCCTTGCTAAGTTAGGGTTGCTAACAATGTCAAACTCTAACGAGATGTCGAAAATGCTGTACTTGGAATCAGTGTCTGTAGATCCAATGACACGTTTGTATTCATTAAAAGTTAGTTCATATGACAATCTGTCTTTTAATGCTCCTTGAAAGTATGGCGCATGCGCTTTTAACAACTCAAAATCCAAGGGTATAGAAAAGCGATTTCCAAACGCATAACTTACAGCTTTAGTCTTGTTACTGTCTTTAGCATCTTCGGCGCCTATTCTGTGTTTTAGTGCTTCGTTATTTTCGATTCCTTGAAACGCGAGGTCAGCCCTTTCATTATCGGTTAGCCATAGATCACAATAAATTAGAAATATGTCTGCATTGTGTAAAGAAAATATTTCTTGCCCCTCAAGTTTTATAGAAATTTTCTTAACGATTGCCCGGCCCAGATTCTGTGCAACTGTCCTGTTTGCGTCTGTTGCTGATTCGAGTTCTATTTTGAAAGTAAGCCGTGCAGATCCCGGCACAATCACTTCATCTGCCCCTAGGTCTGGAAATTTAACAGTAAGAATTTGATCAGAATCAATAGTAGATGGATTATTTGGAACAATAATATTCTGTTTATTTCCCTTCACGCCAAAGGGCTTTTTCAGGCTTCTATGCGGGTCAAGAAATGAACCATATGCTTGTGACATTTTTTTATAAAACAAAATAAAAAGTTAATTATTTAAAACCATGGCAGGCATTGAAGGTGAAGAAGATTATGATGTTACTGATCCTGAAGAGGACATGAGTGAAAGGGCACCTTCGACACAAACATCAGTGTGGGATGAAGTAAAAGAAGAAAGGATCAGAGCATTGTACCAAAGTTTAAGCATAGAACCTCCCAAACCTATAGACCCTAATGATTTTGAATTAAAATTTAAAGAGGGCCATTTGTCTTTTAGAAACGAGCAAGGGCAACTTATTCGGCTTACAAATGAACGAAACCCATCAAAGTTTTTAGCTCTGAGTACAATTAGACAAAAACTCAGTGTGCGCGATCACCAACGCCTTGGCATTGTTAAACCAAAATTAGATAGGGAAGCAGTTGCTAAATTTCAAAACACACTACAAAAACTCCCAACAGAAAACCAAATTCAAAACATGGAACTTAAAGATTTGTCCCCAACAGCAGACAAAATAATAGAAGCAGAAACCAGTTTTTCAGAAGAAACAGTATTAAAAACTATGCAGGATTCGCCGCTACCTATGAGAGAAATAACGGCCCTTGATCATGCTTTGAGAAGCATCAGGGGCGAGTTAACAAACAATTTAGCAAAACTGGGTGAACTAGATGAGCATATAAAAAGAGAAAAAGAAAAACTAGTTGAGGCTGATGACCACAACTTAGGACCTGGTGTTAAAGAAAGAATAACACAAAGACTAAAAGATCTTGAACAAGAGAGATCAGCAAGACTAGAAGTGCTGTCTACTAACCGAGAACAATTACGAACTCAAGTGAGCAGAATAAGAGAAACTATCCAAAGAATTTTATATGAAGACACAACGTTAGCAGAACGAATAAGAACACTGTTTAGAGAGCAAGGCGTCACATTAGCAAGTGTTATAACAGCCTTAGGATTTGCAATAAGTACACTGGTGATGGCTATTACAGGCGGCGGTGGTGGGGGAGCAGTGCCACCAGGCCCGCCAACTCCGTCGTCAGATAAATCATGGGTAAAAAAACAACTCGATCACCTTGCAAACTTACTAAAAAAATTAGCCAGTAAGGCAACAGATTCTTTGCCTGGTATAATAGGGGGGGTCGTTAGCTGGCTTTTGTCTGCCGCAAGTAAAGTAGTTGGTTTTATGGCTGAGCACTTATGGGCATTAGTTGTCTTAATAGTTGGGTTACTCTTTAGTAAGATAAAGACCAAGTAATCCTAGGGCAGTTAATCCAATAACAAGTGCCGTCTTTTCATATTCATGGTCATCACGAACAAATTCCGCGTCTTCAATGGCCTTTGGGCTTTGGGCCTTGGGGATTGGATGACTTATTCTTGGGGGGTCGGCTTGTTTTTTTATTGTTTGTAATATTACTGGCTCAGAATTTATGTCGTTTTGTCCAACCTTCTGTTCATTTCCTGCAACAAGGATTTCATTGTTGTAGTTTATTATTGTTCCTACCTGGAGCCTGAGGTCAGAAGGTAGCATGTATAAACCAGTGCCGACAGCAAAGTCTACTTTCGATCTTGCAAATTGTAAAACATTTTGGTACCTTTTAATACTTGAAGGCAAATCAATTGCAGAATTAATGGCGTCCTCTAAATTTGCTAAATACTGTTTTTGTGCATCAAAGCCAGTAGAAGGATCAGTTATGTTAGATCTTGCCTGTGCTTGCGAACCTAGCAAACACCAAACATAAGTACGAATAGAGTCGTTTATTCGTTCTATTCCCGCTCTAGTTAGGCCCTTAGAAGTATCCAAAATAAATGTTGTCCATGCTGTTTTATGCTCTTGCTCTATGGACCCGAGGTGAACAGTTGTGCCTGAAGAAAAAGATGTGTAAGGAGGATTCCAATCATAGTTATACTTTCTGTGCACCCCCCAAAAATAAAGGGTGCCTAAACCATGATTAAGATCCAACTTTTGTCTAAAGTCTGTCTTTGGGTCAATATCAAATTCGTTACAGATCCTTTCAAAAGCCTTGTAATCTATTCTGTTGCTGAATGGATTAAACGTTTTGTCATTTGGTAATGGCGCTTGCAGTTCAGATAAAATACGTCTGAAGGTGTAATAAAAATGAAATCTATACACTGACCTCACCAAAGGATCAGGATGATTTAAATGATCAGCATACGACACTCCACACCCAGTTGATGCACAAAACACAACAAAGTTTAACTGGTTCTGATAAAACTGCATCGGATGACTGAACCACACTTTCGGGATGTGGTCTTTTTTAATAGGAGGGTTAAGATATCTGTTCAATGGAGTACTAACCTTTACTTGAAAGGCGTCAGACTGAGTCACAGAAATGTCAAGGGTGTCAGTTGTTATATTTTTAAGATTGTAGTGCGGCCCAACAGAATATTTTGCATTAGTATATTTGAATGCACTCATTTTAAATTTGTTTTAAAAATGTTTGTAACAATAACAACTCAAGACAGTCCTTCGTTTTTAGAATATGCTATTGATAATGAATGCAAAACCCGAAGGGTTGCACTCCATGAAATATTCTACAAAGTCGTATGGTTTAATATAACTGAATCCAAGGAGAATAATAAGATTAAAAAATTTGATAATAGAGGAAACTTAGTTAGCCAGTTAACCATACCTGATGGTTATTACGGGTTTTGCTCGCTAAAAGAAGCAATGAGTAACTTCGACATTACTCTCAAACTTAACAATGCAAATTTGAAAATAATGTTGGCATTCAAACCTGAAGAAGAAGAAGTAGGTTACTATTTTGATGGAGAGCTAGCTAAAATGTTAGGCTTTGCAACTGACAATCGAGCCATTCATAGTTTTATAGTTACACCAGACAAAACTACTTATGAGGGAGAATATCCGCTCGATCTTGCATTACATTCATTACTCTATGTTCATTTGGACGAGCTGAGCACTGATGAAAACTTATATGATGGAAGGCCCTCAACTGTTTTAAGAGCTCTTCCATCAGGGAAAGCTGCATATTGCGATTATGAAATTATACAATTCCCTAATTTACAGTTTAAAAGATTAGCTTGTGGGAGGGTCAGATCATTTAATATAAAGATCACAGATAAAACAGGGAAAGTCGTGAAATGTGATAACCTGCACATTGTTTTAGAAATAAAATAATACGTTGTTTTAAAAAATGTCACGTGGACCAGAAGAATCAGGAGTTACATTAGCGCCTGAGAGGTGTGTAACTTTAGAATTAAAAGACCTTGCAGACGTTGAGGACTTTGAACAGAACGGTGAGATAGGCACTTTGTATGGTTTTGAGTACACTAAGATGGTTATTATAAGCGCAAAGAGGTTGGCGACAGCAAAAGGTTTCCTAAACTAGAACAACTACGCAATGTAGAAGCAAATAATGCGGGTCAGTATGAATATAAAATAGTTCGAAAAAACTGACAGCAAATGGCACTTAGAACCATATTTAGAATGGGACATAAAATTTGAATTCGTTAAGCCCATTTACATTTTTCGACCGTCAAAAAAGTTTCAGAAAAGCATTGAACTCTGGCCCTTTACATGCGAGTCTTATGCCAGAGGACAACAGTCGGAAAGAGATCGAAATAAAGAAGTTTGGGGACAAACAGTACATCCTCCACAGAAGAGAATCGGTTTTGAAGGAAGCTACTACAAAAGTACAGTTCTTTCCACGCACAAAATTAGGAGACACGTTCACAATAATATTTAAAATTTCTGTCTTAAAGGATGAGGAGAGAAATGGAGCTTCTGGCGTCAGTGACATCCTTATGAAAGGAATTATTATT
>JAMYXO010002902.1:20000-21965 GCA_033310375.1 Conus canariensis | reverse complement strand
ATTTGTGAAAAAAATTCAGATTTTTAAAAAATTTAGTGGGTGCGGCTTATATACAGATGCGCTCAATAGACCGAACTTTACAGTACATTCATGGTCACATTCTGTCACATGACCTGTATTCATGGTCACAATCTGCCACATGACCTGTATCCATGGTCACAATCTGTCACATGACCTGTATCCATGGTCACAATCTGTTACATGACCTGCATTCATGGTCACAATCTGTCACATGATCTGTATACATGGTCACAATCTGTCACATGACCTTTATTCATGGTCACAAACTGCCGCATGACCTGTATTCATGGTCACAATCTGTCACATGACCTGTATCCATGGTCACAATCTGTCACATGACCTGTATTCATGGTCACAATCTGTCACATGACCTGTATTCATTGTCACAATCTGTCTCTACACCTTTAAGCATTGATCATCCAACTTACACCTCAATCTATCAAATGTACCACACTATGCTTTGGCTTTGTGTGATCAGGTTTGGTCATAACATCTGGCAATTCCAGTATGTTTGGCATACAACAGCACTTGTGTAAGCAATAAAGTTAATGTACCTTATACTCTAAAGCAATTTATTGATTTTTTTCTCAAAAATCATCAGCAATATCTTATGTTCCACAGTGCTTTGCAGAAGAAAAATCACAGTACATATCCATCATCAATAAATTGTATAATGGCTAGCCTTTATTCACTGAAGGCTTTCTTATGATGAGAAAATTGATCCAGGGACTTCACACAAACAGCAACACCCTTTCTCTATTAACAAGTTTTTAAGCTGTAACAAGAAATTAAAAACTGGGATGACATGCATGCAGCAATTGTGTTTCTCAATGACATCAAAATATGTCCCAAAGCCATAGAGAATTTCAAACAATGGACCCTACACACAGATTGACAGAACTCATCCCAAGTTGAATTTTTTTTTCAGGGCAAAATCTTGCAACAGTATTCTTAGGCACAAAATACATGGCTTGCAGACAGCAATTTGCATTTTGTAGTTGCACACATCAATGTTTACATTTTGTTCATGGCTGAAACTGAAATATTTGAAAATAAAACGACGGGATTTAATTCTCCTATTCTTGTAAATCTGTTAAAAAAACAATCAGAACTTTTTTCTTTTTTTACCATAAAAATCACTGAATGTGTATACATGCAAAAGCAAAAGAACTGCAGTGTATCAGACTGGTTGCTGAAAACTTAAACCACACATAAATTCCTGTCACTCCCTTTTTTGTTTCATTTCATTCATAATTTTTTCTTTCTTTCTTTCTTTCCATTTTATAATCAAAAAGAGTGTGGAGACGTCATGAAGTGCAGTCTGCTTACCCGAACATCCCACGTTTCTCTTCCAGACCTTGACGCTGGAATCGGAGGAAGCAGTGACACAGACTGTCTCTGGCAGCTGCTCTGCGAGCTGTGATGCTCTGTGCAGGTACACAGCAGAGGCCACCGTCACAGCCCCTGTGTGGCCGGTCAGAACGGCCGTCTGTTTGGACTGTAGTAATCAGAGGGGAGTGGAGGGAGGGGGAAGAATACTGATAGAACTGAAGTGACGTAAATGGTACACAATAGTTATGATTAGTTATTACCTCAGTTTTAATCTGGTGATGATAGATTGATAGATAGACAGATAGATAGAAAGATTGATATAGAGAGATCGATAGATAGATAGATAGATAGACAGACAGACAAACAGACAGATCGATCAATTGATCGATCAATCGATAGATAGATAGAACCTGCGGCAAGGTGTTTTATTAATGCAATGTTATTGTTATTATTATGATTATTATCATTATTATTAGCTAGAGCAAACCAAAAGTTATGAGCAGCATAAGAACACACATTATATCAAACACTGAAACAGTCTTATGCATCATTTGTACTATAGTTCCCAAATTTAACAAAAACAATAAATGTCTCACTAGTTTCGGAGCATTG
>JAMYXO010002902.1:0-17500 GCA_033310375.1 Conus canariensis | reverse complement strand
GTGTGTGTATTAGCGCACGCGCTCGCGCGCGCGCACGCACACGCACGCATGCACACACACACACACACACACACACACACACACACACACACACACACACACACACACACACACCTTGATTACACTGATACAAAGAAAGCAAATCAGCCTTACATCTTGTCATATTTAACGCAGATGCAAATGCAAGATTGATATTCCAACCATCTTAAGGTGTACACAGATGGATCGTTGACGAGTAACAAAGAGGCCGGATCAGCATTTGTTGTTCCATCGCTGAAAGTAGAAAAAGCATATTTCATTGGAAAATATCGCTCCATATTCGTAGCTAAAATGATAGCGATACAGAGAACTATAAAATAGGCATTCTGGCTCACCCACCTCCGCCAGCTCCAACCGGCTAAAGCCGGTTTCGCTGTTGCTCCGCCGGCTTACCCAGAATGCCTATTTTATAGTTCTCTAATAGTAAACACTTTACAAACATACATAATGTGTAGGATTATCTGTTTTTAACACTAATTTAGAAAACTTTTGAGACTTTAGTTTTTGCTTAATCCTTCGTTTTTCTTGATCGTTTTCAATAACATCATTTTCTTTCATACATTCATCAAATGCGTCTCTGTCTTTCATGTGGAATAAAACCACTGTCTTTAATTGCTCTCTAAAGTCTTTTAAAACTGAGTTATATTTTTGACATAAAATCCACACACTTATCCCAGCATGTCTTCCACTGAAAGCCAGTTTTGACAAAGCGTTTCTTTTTTTGACTATATCCTTTTCTGCTGAACAATCATCTATAATAAATAGTGTCTGAGTTCCTTCAAACTGTCTAAAGAAATGTTCTAAACACTCACTCAGTTTATTGCTAGGATCAACTAAATATATGTCATCATCTGTCCATATAAACCTTCTGTCGTGATATGCTTTGTTCCATTTAGTGTTGGACAGAAAATTACTATATGATCAAAATTATAACGATAAACTGTTTGTAATAGGTCGAGGACAAATATTGTTTTTCCACAACCAGTCTGTCCACAAATCAATGAACAATGAGGGGTTTTTGTCATAAAGTTTAACATCGGCATTGACACCAAAGTCGTCTGCTCCATAGTTTTAAAACAGAATTTAATCTAATCCAGTTATTGTTTTTATCATACTCTCTGTCAAAACTTGTTCAGTATAATAAAACCCTATAAGGCCCAAATGTGTAAGATTAATCCAGTTCAGTTCTGTAAGATCGTTTCTATTTAAACTAATATCAATTTTGTTGCTTGTTGTTATGACCTTAATATCCTCGCCATTGTAAAGAACGACGACAGTAACTTTAAGTTTGTCAACGTCTAAGTTTTGCCAGCTAATAAGAATTCCTTCCATAAGGTTGTCACTGACACCCACAGCTCCATTTCTTGCCTCATCTTTTAAGACAGAAATTTTAAATATCATTGTGAACGTGTCTCCTAATTTTGTGCGTGGAATGAACTGTAATTTTGTAGAAGCTTTCTTTAAAACCGATTCTCTTCTGTGGAGGATGTACTGTTTGTCCCCAAACGGCTTTATTTCGATCTCTTTCCGACTGTTGTCCTCTGGCATAAGACTTACATGTAAAGGGCCAGAGTTCAATGCTTTTCTGAAACTTTTTTGCGGTCGAAAAATGTAAATGGGCTTAAGAATTCAAATTTTATGTCCCATTCTAAATATGGTTCTAAGTGCCATTTGTTGTCAGTTTTTCGAACTATTTTATATTCATACTGACCTGTATTATTTGCTTCTAGATTGCGTAGTTGTTCTAGTTTAGGAAACCTTTTGTTGTCGTCAACCTCTTTGCGCTTATAATAACCATCTTTAGTGTACTCAAAACCATATAAAGTGCCTATCTCACCGTTTTGTTCAAAGTCCTCAACGTCTGCAAGGTCTTTTAATTCTAAAGTTACACACCTCTCAGGCGCTAATGTAACCCCCGAATCGTCTGGTCCACGTGACATTTTTTAAAACAACGTATTATTTTATTTCTAAAACAATGTGCAGGTTATCACATTTCACGACTTTCCCTGTTTTATCTGTGATCTTTATATTAAATGATCTGACCCTCCCACAAGCTAATTTTTTAAACTGTAAATTAGGGAATTGTATAATTTCATAATCGCAATATGCAGCTTTCCCTGATGGAAGAGCTCTTAAAACAGTTGAGGGCCTTCCATCATATAAGTTTTCATCAGTGCTCAGCTCGTCCAAATGAACATAGAGTAATGAATGTAATGCAAGATCGAGCGGATATTCTCCCTCATAAGTAGTTTTGTCTGGTGTAACTATAAATCTATGAAAGGCATGAAAGCCATGATTGCCAGTTGCAAAGCCTAACATTTTAGCTAGCTCTACATCAAAAAGGTAACCTCCTACTTCTTTTTCAGGTTTGAATGTCAACATTATTTTCAAATTTGCATTGTTAAGTTTGAGAGTAATGTCGAAGTTACTCATTGCTTCTTTTAGCGAGCAAAACCCGTAATAACCATCAGGTATGGTTAACTGGCTAATTATGTCTCCACCAAGGTCAAGTTTTTGAATTACATTATTCTTCTTGGATTGACTTATATTAAACCATACGACTTTGTAAAAAATTTCATGGAGTGCAACCCTTCGGGTTCCGCATTTATTATCAATAGCATACTCTAAAAACGAAGGACTGCCTTGAGTTGTTATTGTTACAAACATTTTTAAAACAAATTTAAAAATGAGTGCATTCAAATATACTAATGCAAAATATTCTGTTGGGCCGCACTACAGTCCTAAAGATATAACAACTGATACTCTCGACATTTCTGTGACTCAGACTGACGCCTTTCAAGTAAAGGTTAGTACTCCATTGAACAGATATCTTAACCCCCTATTAAAAACGACTACATCCCAAAGTGTGGTTCAGTCATCCGATGCAGTTTTATCAGAACCAGTTAAACTTTGCTGTGTTTTGTGCATCAACTGGGTGTGGAGTGTCGTATGCTGATCATTTAAATCATCCTGATCCTTTGGTGAGGTCAGTGTATAGATTTCATTTTTATTACACCTTCAGACGTATTTTGTCTGAACTGCAAGCGCCATTACCAAATGACAAAACGTTTAATCCATTCAGCAACAGAATAGATTACAAGGCTTTTGAAAGGATCTGTAACGAATTTGATATTGACCCAAAGACAGACTTTAGACAAAAGTTGGATCTTAATCATGGTTTAGGCACCCTTTATTTTGGGGCGTGCACAGAAAGTATAACTATGATTGGAATCCTCCTTACACATCTTTCTCTTCAGGCACAACTGTTCACCTCGGGTCCATAGAGCAAGAGCATAAAACAGCATGGACAACATTTATTTTGGATACTTCTAAGGGGTCTAACTAGAGCGGGAATAGAACGAATAAACGACTCCATTCGTACTTATGTTTGGTGTTTGCTAGGTTCGCAAGCACAAACGAGATCAAACATAATTGATCCTTCTACTGGCTTTGACGCCCAAAAACAGTATTTAGCAAATTTAGAGGATTCTATTAATTCTGCAATTGATTTGCCTTCAAGTATTAAAAGGTACCAAAATGTTTTGCAATACGCAAGATCGAAAGTAGACTTTGCTGTTGGCACTGGTTTATACATGCTACCTTCTGACCTCAGACTTCAGATAGGAACAATAATAAACTATAATAATGAAATCCTTGTGGCTGGTAAAGAAGAGAAGGTCGGAAAAAAACGACATAAATTCTAAGCCAGCAATAGCAATAAAAAAAGAAGCCCCACCAATCCCCGAGCCCCCCAAACCCCCCATTCAATCCTGTGGCCCAAGAAATAATGACCATGAATATGAAAAGACAGCACTTGTTATTGGATTAACTGCCCTAGGATTACTTGGTCTTTATCTTACTATAAAGTAACCCAACTATTAAGACAACTAATGCCCATAAGTGCTCGGCCATAAAGCCAACTACTTTACTTGCAGTAGACAAAAGCCAGCTAACGATCCCCCTATTATACCAGGCAAAGAGTCTATTGCCTTACTGGCTAATTTTTTTAATAAACTTGCAAGATGATCAAGTTGTTTTTTTACCCATGATTTATCTGATGGGGTCCTGGTGGCACTGCTCCCACCACCGCCGCCTGTAATAGCCAACACCAGTGTACTTATTGCAAATCCTAAGGCTGTTATAACAGCTTGCTAATGTGACACCTTGCTCTCTAAACAGTGTTCTTATTCGTTCTGCTAACGTTGTGTCTTCATATAAAATTCTTTGGATAGTTTCTCTTATTCTGCTCACTTGAGTTCGTAATTGTTCTCGGTTAGTAGACAGCACTTCTAGTCTTGCTGATCTCTCTTGTTCAAGATCTTTTAGTCTTTGTGTTATTCTTTCTTTAACACCAGGTCCTAAGTTGTGGTCATCAGCCTCAACTAGTTTTTCTTTTTCTCTTTTTATATGCTCATCTAGTTCACCCAGTTTTGCTAAATTGTTTGTTAATTCGCCTCTGATGCTTTTCAAAGCATGATCAAGGGCCGTTATTTCTCTCATAGGTAGCGGCGGATCGTGCATAGTTTTTAATACTGTTTCTTCTGAAAAACTGGTTTCTATTATTTCGTCTGCTGTTGGGCTTAAATCTTTAAGGGGTATGTTTTGTATTTGGTTATCTGTTGGGAGTTCTTGTAGTGTGTTTTGAAGTTTAGCAACTGCCTCACTGTCTAATCTTCGCGGTTTAGCAATGCCAAGGCGATTTTGATCGCTCACACTGAGCCTTTGTCTAATTGTAGTCTTTGCTAAAAACTTTGATGGGTCTGGTTTAGTTGTAAGCTGAACAAGTTGTCCTTGCTCGTTTTTCACAAACAAATGGTCATCTTTTGTTTCAAAATCATTAGGGTCTATAAATTCGGGAGGTTCTTGGCCTAAACTTTGATAAAATGATTTGACCTTACTTTCTGTTAATTCACGCCGCAATGATTGTAATGGATGTGTCAAAGGCGTCATTTCACTCATGTCGTCTCCAGGATCAAAAACATCATAATCTTCTTCTGCCATGTTTTTAAATAATTAACTTTTTTTTTGTTTTATAAAAAAATGTCACAAGCATATGGTTCGATTCTTGACCCGCATAGAAGACTGAAAGAGCCCTTTGGCGTGAAGGGAAATAAACAGAATATTATTGTTCCAAATAATCCATCTACTATTGATTCAGATCAATTCTTACTGTTAAATTTCCAGACCTAGGAGCAGATGAAGTGATTGTGCCGGGATCTGCACGGCTTACTTTCAAAATAGAACTTGATTCAGCAACAGACGAAACAGGACAGTTGTACAGAATCTGGGACGGGCAATCGTTAAGAAAATTTCTATAAAACTTGAGGGGCAAGAAATATTTTCTTTACACAATGCAGACATATTTCTAATCTATTCTGATCTATGGCTAACCGATAATGAAAGGGCCGATCTTGCGTTTCAAGGAATCGAAAATAACGAAGCACTAAAACACAGAATAGACGCCGAAGATGCTAAAGACGGTAACAAGTATGAAGCTGTAAGTTATGCGTTTGGAAATCGCTTTTCATACCCTTAGATTTTGAGTTGTTAAAAGCGCATGCGCCATACTTTCAAGGAGCATTAAAAGACAGATTGTCATATGAACTAACTTTTAATGAATACAAACGTGTCATTAGATCGACAGACACTGATTCCAAGTACAGCATTTTCGACATCTCGTTAGAGTTTGACATTGTTAGCAACCCTAACTTAGCAAGGCTGATTGAGCAACAATATCAGTCAAAATTAGCAATATATTACGAAAGAGTGATTCATCATTCAAAATATCCTAAAAGCAGAGCAGACACTATATGGAACTTTAGTTTTAGCGCCGCAGCAACGATCCCTTAAAGGTATTTTATTGCTGTGTGAAGATGAAGAACCATTCAAAAGACAAAGTGAAAAGTTTATCAATCCTAAAATAACGAAAGTACAATGTTCAATTGAGGGTAGTCCTAACCAAGTCTACGGTAGCGGGCTTAAACCTTATCATCATTTTGATGAAATAAGAAAATTGTTTGGAGGCGGGAGGTGTAGAAATCCAACAGTAGACCTTGTGTCTAAAGATCTACACCTTCACAGTGTTAGACTTGATGAATATTTAACAACGAAATACGGTTTATGGATTGACCTAAGGTCAACAGAGATAATCAGTTGCATGGGAGTGGGAGAACAGTTAAAGACGTAATAAACATTCAAATTGATAAAGAAAAAGAGAGTGATAAACCACTTAATGTACATTTGTTTTTAATATATGATGCGCAGCTGAATATTCAAGATAACAGATTGAAAGATATCCAATACTAAATTATTTTTATTTTAAAAAAGCATGTCTGTTACGACTTATCCAAAAGTGCCCAAAGAAGAGAATGCTGCTGCTGTAGACATAAAAACTTTCAGATTAACCAACATTACACAAATGCAACAAAAACTAGAGCAGGACCTTTCAAAATACAGCAAAACCAAACGAAGGTATTCTGCTGTCTTTAATGCTGTTACATATGTTAATACTGGAGCATCGATCGACTAGTGCTCTATCAGCAGGAACAAGTGTAGGTCTCTTAGCAACAGGCGTAGGTGCACCGGTAGCTATACCTCTAGGTGGTTTGTCTTTAACTCTTGGCCTGTGTTCATTGGCTGTAAGTGCTGTCAGCAAAAAAATAAAAGCTAAACTCCAAAAGCACACAGCTATGGTTCAACTAATAACAGCTAAACTTAGTTCCTTCAAACTGACAATAAATAAAGCACTTGCTGACTCAAACATCACGGATGAAGAATTTAGTCGCCTACAGGCTGATTTTGAGGACTACAAAAGACAAAAGTTTGATCTTCAAAGAAAGGCAAGGGCAACTTTTTCTCAACAACCAGACACCGACCAGATAAAAAAGGAATGTTTAAAAAAAGTAAACGAAACATTAAACTCTGTTCTAAACAGCTCACATTAACAACCCCAAAGGGCGTTTATACTTTAGTTTATGAGTCCAAGCACAAAAAGACCGTTGATATTGATTCTGATTAATTTTATTTTTTTATTTAAATAAATATTTTGAGTTAGAAAAGAAGCTCAACATGGATAAGATATATGAAGGTTCAGATGAATTGTTTGAAGCAATGCTCGAGGAAGAGCGTTTGTCAAAAGCTTTAAATGAGGTCGTTTTAGAAGTTATTGATCCAACAAACGTGCAGGCAAGCGTTGTACATGCTATTTCTCAAGTTCCAAGTAAACTAACAATAAACCCTCCAGTTAAAGTAAGGGTAGTTGTTTTAATCGACTATATAACAATAAACGAAGAAAATCTAGAAGTCTGGGTCTCAACTAAACAGCAGACTATTCTTTCTCATAATGACTTAACACCTGGTTGGGCAGATCAACTTCTTACACAGTTTAATGAAGCCTCTGAAGCAGCTAAAATGAGAGGCTCTGGTTGGTCAGAGGGCGAAGTCCTAGACATCAGATTAAGACAAGCTAAGTATGAGCCAATTGTAGGCAAGGCTTACATTCCACTGCCTCCAACATTAGTTGCAAAGAAAGCAGTTTTGAACATAAAAATTCAGACGACAAATGTTTTATGTGGTGGCGTTCTTGCTAGGCTGCATCACGTTGCCAAAAATGCAGAGAGAGTATCTAACTATTTACAGTGGGCCAATGATCTTAACTTTAACGGCCTTGAATTTCCTATGGCTGTAGACAAAATTGATCAGTTTGAAAAACAAAATCCACCAATAACTGTTAATGTCTACACATGGTCTGAAGAAACCAACCTTCTGCCAATTAGAGTGTCAAAGAACAGTCCAACAATAGGCGAACCAACCAGGAGTCATGTAGACTTACTCCTAATGCAAAGCCTTAATGGGTTGCACTACACTCTAATACGCACAATGAGTAGATTACTAGTGCATACTACAAAACAACATAGCAAACAAGAATTCTGTAGAAAATGTTTAACAAGAATTCCGTCCGTTCAAGCTGCGAGCGAACATATAAAACATTGTATTAGCCCAGTTGACTGTGATACAGAACTAATTACGCCCGGAGAAGGCAGTAAAGTTAGTTTTAAGAACTGGAAACGGTTGCAAACTAGTCCATATGTTGTTTACGCAGACTTCGAATCACTCATTGTTCCTTATGAAGGACCAACCCCACAGAAACTTCCTAAAACAGTCTTAATGAGTAATCATCAGATTTGCTCATTTGCCTTCATCATTGTTAGGTCGGATGGCGCCCATTCAAAGCCAGAATTATACAGAGGACCAAATGCTGCAAAATACTTCTTAAAACGCATGCAGCAAGTGCGTAATGCCTGTTCTAATAATCTAAACTTATCTGAAATCATAATGACGCCTGAAGACCAACAACAGTATGACTCAGCCACTCACTGTTGGATTTGTGGGGCGGCCTTGGTTGCCACCGCAGAGAATCCAACAGTAAGAGACCATGATCACATTAGTGGAAAGTTTAGAGGAGCAGCACATAACAAATGCAATCTTCAACTAAAGTTTGAACCAAAGACATGGAAGCTGCCTATATTCTTTCACAACTTGCGAGGTTACGACTCTCACCTTATAATGCAAGCAGTAACCAGCGACTTCAGGGTGTCATGCATTGCACAGTCATCAGAAAAGTACATGTGTTTCACTTTAAATAACATGTCTTTCTACGACTCTATGCAACACATGATGGGTTCATTAGAGTCACTGGCTATGTCCTTAAAGTCCTGCCCAATAACAGAAGAATATTTTGACCCAACTCTTGTTAGAAAGGGCGTTTACCCTTATGAGTACATGAACAGTTGGCAAAGGTTTGACGAAGATACACTTCCGCCTAAAGGCGCGTTCTTTTCTAGTCTCAGAGGAAAGGACATCAGTGATTCTGATTACCAGCATGCTCAAGATGCGTGGCAGAAGTTAGAGTGTAAAACGATGGGAGACTATCATGATTCCTATTTAATGGCGGATACCTGTTTGTTGGCGGACGTCTTTGAAAATTATAGGAAGACCTGCATGAAACATTACAGCCTGGATCCGCGCATTACATTTCTGCGCCCGGGATGAGCTGGGACGCTTTCTTAAAATTTACTGGAGTACAAATTGATTTATTGTCTGACCTGCCAATGCTTCAGATGATTGAAAACGGATTGCGTGGGGGAATCAGTATGGCGTCGCACCATTACTGTAAAGCAAACAACAAATACTTGGACGACTATGATCCAAGTAAAAGGTCTAACTATCTCATGTATTTAGATGCAAACAATCTGTATGGTTGGGCTATGGCGCAATCACTTCCATTACGCAACTTTAAAATGTACACAGGACTCAAAGACATTCAAAAGTTTTTAAAATGGCTACCTACTCTAGAAGCTGATCGTAAAAGAGGTCTCATTCTAGAAGTTGATTTAGAATATCCTCATGAACTTCATGATTACCATAATGACTATCCATTAGCGGCAGAAAGTCTAAAGTGTCAATGACAGAACCACCTAAACTTGTGCCTAATCTTCGTGACAAAAAAAATTATGTCTGTCATTACAGACTTCTTCAATTTTATTTAAGACATGGTTTGAAGTTGACAGCTGTTCATCGTATAATTGCTTTTGATCAAGAACAGTTCATGAAACCATACATAATGAAGAACACTGATCTCAGAACTAAATCCGCAGATGCTTCAGAAAAAGACTTTTTCAAGTTGATGAACAACAGCTGTTTTGGAAAGACTATGGAGAATCCGCACAAGCGTAAAGATGTTAGATTGGTCACCAGAGAAAACGTTGCAATTAAGTTGACTTCAAAACCTAATTATCAGGACTTCAGAAGATTTCATGATCAGCTTTTTGGCATAATGATGAAAAAAAAGAAAGTCAAATTGGATAAGCCCGTTTTTATTGGGTTTACTGTTTTAGAGCTGTCGAAGCTTTTGATGTTAGAATTTCTTTACGACTACTTTAAACCCTTGTATCCAGAGTCCAGAGTTCTGTACACAGATACAGATTCCTTTGTAATCGACATCCCTACTGAAGATATCTATAAAGACATGGAATTAGAAGTAGCTAAAGGGCATGCGGGATGGTACGACACATCTGATTACCCTAAAGATTCGCCTTTGCATTCAGATATTAACAAGAAGGTTTTAGGTAAGATGAAGGATGAATTATCTGGAGGTGTGATCAAGGAGTTTGTTGGTTTGAGGTCGAAAATGTACAGTCTTTCAAGCCAAAAAAAAGTTGTTAAAAAAGCAAAGGGAATATCTCGCAGTGTTGTGCAGTCAAGCATATCCCATGACAACTATAAAAAAGCATTGTTTGACAATAAGACTTTTCATCATGACAACGTAAAACTACGATCTAATCTACATGAGATCAACACAACTGTTGTAACAAAGAAGTCATTAGATAGAACAAACACAAAACGTGTGTTTGTTAATCCAGAGTTTTCATATGCAATCGGGCATTGGAGAATAGTATAATCATATGGGCTTATATTTTTCAGCAATCGCACGTTCAATTATATCATCATCTAATTTAGCAAAATTAATATTATTTATTAATGCTAGATGTGCTTTAATTTTTTTTGTCATTTCGCAATATTCATGTTCCCATACCCATAAATCAAAATAAAAGCTTTGGGGTTTAAAGCGATTGTCTGGCGATTGTTCTAGCCAGGATTGTCAATCTTCTCAAATACTTCTTTAATGATATACTGATACTCAAATAAATCTTGCATTAATTTTAAAGACTTTTCCTTTGCCATTTCTGCCATTTCCCTTTGAGCTTCCATTTTAAACCCAAATGTATTTGCGTAGATTAAAACAGTTCGTTAAGCTTAACTATATCATCACCCAATTCAACCAAATTATTTTTCATTACTGCTAAATGCGCTCGAATTTTTTTAATATATTCCCAATCAAAATTTGAGGTTTTGTCTAGCATGGCATAATCAATCTTCTTAAATATTAGTCTAATAGCAAGATTATAATCAAATATTTTTCGCATTATTTCTAAGGACTCTTCCTTCACCATTCTTGCTTCCAGTGCCATTTTACGTAAGGATTCTTCCTTTTCCATTCTTGCCGCCATTTTAATTTAAATTAAAAAATAATTAAGCGACTGTGTCTGGAGGGATTATCTGCAGTTCTTCCTTCACAAAAGATCTTTGAGGGGCGGCCGTTTTGTTGTGTCAGTTTCTCGTAAATAATACACGGGCGGATTCATTTTCACAATTTTTTTTATCTCATATGGATCAACACTCCAAACTGGATCTGTTGCCCTGATGCGAGTGTCCCCTTCCGCTTCTCCCGGCGAATAAAGGTATCTCACTTTCAAACCAAATGGTAATAGTTTGCTTGATGAAGACTCTCCTTCAACAACATTTATTGTTTGTTTTCTGATTGCTTGTACTGGTTTTAGACCTTTAAATTCTTCATTATTCATTGCGCGCAAAACTGAGGGCAGTCTTCTAACCCATTCTGTGTTGCGAGAATTGTCAATCAGCTCTCTGTGATACTGGTAGGAGAAAAGTCTTTCAGATAACTGTTTGTTAAAGTTTTCAACCAAACCCTGTGATCTGTGAACACCCGGAATGCCTCTTTTAATGGTAACTCTATGTTTTAACAATAATTGATTCACTTGACCTTTAAATTCTTTTCCATCATCGACTTGAATCATGCGAGGATAAGTTAAGGGTCCTCGTTGATATATCAGTTGTAAAGCGACAGCAACAGCAGAAGCACTCTTTTGTGTTAATGGTTCCGCATCTTTGTATCTTGAAGCTATGTCAATGACTGTAAGTGCGTACTTAAATCTTTTTCGTCTAATCGTATCATGGGGTAAATATAGAAGATCCATTTGATGGGTGTCGTTCGGTATTGTGTTGACAAAGTGTGGTCTTTGTATTCGTTTAGGCGCTGGTAGATAAATTTGCCAAATCGCTTGTTTAGATAACCATTCTTTTGCTGTTTGTTCACTGACTCCAGCTGCTTGGCTTAGCTTTTTAATTGCTGTTATTCCCTTCCAATATCCTTTTGGCGAATAATAGATCTTGTTCATTTTTTATTCAGCCAATATTATGTGCAACAAAATACACAACGGTCATGCCAAAGGCAATAAACAATATTTCTTGCATCTTTTGTTTTTCTGATGGTTGATAAAATCGCTGAATTTTGGTGGAGGCAATGTCTCGATTGGCTTGCCTGTTACAAGATAATATTCTTTTATTGCTTGATCAACATCTTTAAATGTGTAAGCTGCATGTCCCTGTTGTTTAAGTCTGTCGTTAATAAAATCTAACTGCTCCATTCTTTGCTTTTCATAGGTGTCTTGTGCAGCAGCTAGTTGCTCCATAGCTCTGTTATGTCTTTTTCTCTCATCGTATCTGTAGTTTACTAAATGCGTAATTACTTCCGCTAAAAGCAAGCGCATTAACCACAGCGCCACCAATCATCATTACGAGTGAAGCCATTTTTATAAATGTATTTTTTTAATTTTACATATTGATACTGTCTGGAATTATTCCTTGCTTAACTAGAAAATCTTTCGTAGCAAATGAAGCTGTAATAACAGCAATCAACTTTGCTGAGTCTTCAAAGTCTAGTTTGCCAAGATCTGCTGGTTTTATTTTTAACAGGCTTTTACCAAGCATTGTGTATCCTACACTTAGACCTCCAATAACAGCAGAATGGTATACGAGGTTAGCAACAGTTTTTTCGGTGCTCATTTTTTAAAAATAAAATAATATTTATTATTATTAATAAAACATGAACAGCGATGATTACTTCCTGAACTTTTACAAATGATCAAGTTGATGACCAAGCTATTATGCGCCAAAAGGAAAGGCTGTATTCTTTGGCGGCGTGTGGAAAAACAAAACAGTACCTTGGAAATGAATTCAGCATAGAACAGATTCAACAAATGTCGCCGCAAGACATTGTAAAGTATCACAACAGGTATGAAGCGCAACTGGGGTCAAGAATGGTAAAAAGTGTTGGGCAAACGGTTCTTAGTTTGTACACTAAACTAGTTAGTAGATTTGCTCCCATTGATTCTGAACAAGATTTTATGTATGATTTAACGCAGGATCCAGTTTTAACAAAGTCATTAGAGTCTCTAGGATGTGATCTATATTACAGATTTGGAACATTGTTATCCCATTAATCATGGGATTAATTACTTTTAATCATATAGATTTTGTTTCCCTTCAAAATGACCGAGCCAGAAAATCAGCAGAATCAGAAAACATTGATGGAGAAAGTGACCAGTAAAAAGCCTCCTCATCCTGGGCGTGTTGCAGCAGGAAAAAAATTAGCAGAGTGGAACAAACAAAAAAAATTAATGTTGCAATCACAGAATATAACTCATAATGAAAACATAACATCGCCAACGCCAACAGTTGTTTCAATGCCAGCTGTAAATACACAGAACAAGTTGATTCAAGACCTACAACACCAAAGTCGTCATGGAATATTGAATTTAAAACAGTTGCCATTTTTGGCGTCATTGCTGCTGGGGGTGGTTATTACGGTTATAAAATATATAAACAACGCCAGCAAAAACCAAAGCAGTCCAAAAAATCTCAGCCACTAAATACAGAAGCCGAACAAAAAAGCATGCCAGAACTGCCAACAACAAAGATCATTTTGATCCATTTGATATGCAGTAATATTTCAAGAACTTAATAAATAATTATAAGTGACTTGAATAAGAACTTGATAACGACTTGATGACGACTTGATAAAAACTTAAATAAGAACTTGATAAGAACTTTATATATAAAACTTAATGACGACTTGATAAGAACTTAATGACGACTTGATGACGACTTGTTAAGAACTTGAATAAGTACTTGAATAAGTACTTGAATAAGACTTGAATTATGATACTTGTTAAAAACTTGATGTTGACTTGTTAAGAACTTGAATAAAAACTTGTTAAGAACTTAAATAAGAACTTGAATAAGAACGTGATGCCGACTTGAATAAGAACCTAGAACGACTTAATGACGATTTTTTTTCACAATTAATTGTTACATTCTTTTCCGGGGAGACAACTCCCTTCTGCCTTTATGTGTTCTAGGTCAGACATGTCTGGCCCGGCTTACTCAACTGCACAATAGCCGAGTCGAAGCGCCGCACTGTTTGTAGTTCGTGTCAAGTTACACATTAAGGGCGTCAGGCCGCCACGCGGCATTGTATAAATTTAGACGGCGTCGTTTAGTACAGGCGTTAGACGTCATTGTATAAATTTAGGCGGCTAAATTTCTAAACATATCAAAACATGTTTCTTACCTTCCCCCAATCACAAGACTAGATAGAATCAGCTGATTAGTAACAGTGACGACATTTCCGCCCAGCACTTGTGTTGTTAGCAACTAAACCTAGCTGTCTTGTCATTTGCGGGTGTGCAGTGCAGTCGTGTTTTCAGTTAGAAAGTGTTGTGTTATGTCGCAAGACAGTATCTCTTCTGAGATAGAACTTCTTGAATCACAAACCGTTCATCAAGAATTGCTATTTCATTGAAGTCTACTCCATGAGAAAAGAACTAAAAGCAATGTTTTCATATAGTGAGGAGATAAGGCAGTATTGGTCCACTCCCATTCAACTACCAATGCAGCTTGAAACACGATCTTCTCAAGAGCCACAGCAGGGAACGGCCGCGCTCTAGCTAGAGCGCGTGAAATGAATATTAAACAGGCACACGTCACAGCCTATAGCAGAAAGCCACGCTTTAACGGCCGCGGTCTAGGTGGACCGTCGCTTTGTCACGTCCTATTCAACAGGCTGCCTATTCAGGCGGCCGCCGGGTGTACTTTATACAATTGTCTTGTTTGTTGAATCAAGCTTTTAATAAGTGCACTTGGTGGCTGCTTAGAATAATCTTCAACAACGTGCCACGATTCTACGCTTGTGTGAACACACATCCCACCCCTTTCAGACACTCCCTATTCAGATAGCTTTCAATAGCCAGTCATTCCTCACAATAGAATGAAATCCCAACTTGGTTGACAAATAGCCCTCCTAAGAATAAAGGCATGGTTAACCAAGTCCCCATTGTTTTGTTTGTTTACTTCTTAACGGTCCAGTGACAGAGAACTATAAAACAGATAATCCTACACATTATGTATGTTTGATGTTTGATGAATGTATGCGTGAAAATGATGTTATTGAAAACGATCAAGAAAAACGAAGGATTAAGCAAAAACTTAAGTCTCAAAAGTTTTCTAAATTAGTGTTAAAAACAGATAATCCTACACATTATGTATGTTTGTAAAGTGTTTACTATTAGAGAACTATAAAATAGGCATTCTGGGTAAGCCGGCGGAGCAACAGCGAAACCGGCTTCAGCCGGTTGGAGCTGGCGGAGGTGGGTGAGCCAGAATGCCTATTTTATAGTTCTCTGATACTTATGGCGTTGACATTTCTAATTGATTTACCACAGTCAATTTTTCAAGTGTTATTTTGTGTAGATTCGCTGTCAGTGTTACAATCGGTTAAGTTTTTTTTTTTTTTTAATTCAAATTTAGATAACTTTATTTTGAAGAAAATTCAACATTTAATCCACGTCTTGATATGTAAAGGAACAGATATAGCTTTCTTCTGGGTTCCTTCACACTGTGGAATTTCGGGCAATGAACTTGCTGACAGATGTGCGAAAAAAGGCGCTGAAAATGGAACGAGGGTACAAACTATTTCCATACCGTTCACTTTGAAAGAGAGTCAACAAATTTTAAAACAAACAGCTTGGGAATATTTCAGAAATGGGCAGAACAAAGCTGTTACTCATGTTCAGACACAAAATAATCCTCTTTTTAGTATTGATTATTTCAAAAGCATCCAAAATCTGCACATTTATGATATGCATCAATACAGAAACTTCGTTTCAATATTTTATCGATTGAAACTGGATGCTTTTAGAACTAAATATAGCTCTGCAACAAAATGCATATGCGGGGAAACAAAATTGACAAGAGATCATGTTTTGTTTGAATGTGTGCCTCTCAAGGCATTTCTGTCACATATATCAGGCATGTCTGTGACAGATATTTTTTCTGATATTGATTTTGCTTTGAAAGTTACTTTCTGCTTGATTTGTAGTCCAGTCAGGTATTTGCTTTAATCTGATATTGTTAGTGTGTGTAGGTTTGTTTGTTTATTCGTTTGTCTGTCTGATTGTTTTCTGATGTTATGTACACCACCCTCCGCTCACTCCCAGCCCAACCCCCTCCCTACACACACACAAACACACACACACACACACACACACACACACACACACACACACACACACACACACACACGCGTGCGCGCGCGCGTGCACACACACACACACGCGCGCGTGCACACACACACACACACACACACACACACACACACACACACACACACACACACACACACACAACATGAACAAACTCTATCTATCTCCCTCTATTTGCCTGTCTATCTCTCCTTTCTTGTCTAATATCACATAGTTTGTGAAAAGACGTAAAATTAAAGTACTACTACTACTACTATTACTACTACTACTACTACTACTACTACTACTACTACTACTACTACTACTACAATGTGATGAAGCAGTTTTAACTGGAATTTTGAAAAGCATTACCTCACTGCTGAAAGATGAGATCTTTTGGTGTCGAAAGACGATTTAGAAATGGATCAAAAAAGAACTGCACCTTAAAATCGCTTGGCCGTCTCCTTTGGGTTTATTATTTTTTTTTTTTAAATAATTTTATTTTATTGTCCAATATTTTCGGTTCTTTGGGAGACCTTTTTCGGGGACAGGACAGCTGCAGAAGAATATACCCAGTCTTACCATTCTATTCATGCTAAAAATCGGCTAATAATTGAAATTGAGGATTTTGGCTGGTTGCTTGGTTGATTGCTTGGTTGGTTGCTTGGTTGGTTTGGTTTGGTTTGTTGTGGGGGGGGGGGGGGGGGCAGTGTGTGTGTGTGTGTGTGTGTGTGTGTGTGTGTGTGTGTGTGTGTGTGTGTGTGTGTGTGTGTTCTTCTTCTTCCTCGTTTGCCTCCCGCTAGATGAGCAGCCCGGTGTCCTCGATGAAGGCTGCCGTCCGTCGCAGTTCCTCCAGGGTGCCTTACAGCTTGGCTTCCACTGCTGTCGGTGTTGGCCAGTACTTCCTCCTGGATGCTGCATGCGTCGTAAAGTCTTGAAGGATGTGGTCGGTTGTCACTGGTCCCTCATCACAAGTGCACTCTCCACTGTCCAATGCCAAATTTTGTGTGCTTGTGGTGGAGCAGGCGATTGTGTCCAGTCCTCAGGAGGAAGATCTTGACCTGTTCCCGTCGTCCCAGCAAATGGTATCTGTCTTCTGGGTTGTATTTGGGGTGCTGGAGGCTCATTTTATTCCTTGCAGTGCCTTGATGATTGTCTTGATTTCATCGTATGACACCAGGTTGTTGGGCTGCTCCTTCTGTGCACCGTCTTTTGCCAGAATGTCCGCTTTTTCGTTGCTT
>JAMYXO010002901.1:0-17500 GCA_033310375.1 Conus canariensis | reverse complement strand
CACACAAGCAAAAAAAAATTCCACATTTCTCATTTGAAAAAAAAAAAAAGAAAAAAAAAAAAGAAAGAAAAAAGAAAAAAGAAAAGAAAAGTAGGTTTTGCAGAAGAAGTGGAGGGAGGGGTAGAGAAAAAGAGAGAAGATGAGAAAGAGCGAGAGAGAGAGAGAGAGAGAGAGAGAGAGAGAGAGAGAGAGAGAGAGAGAGAGAGAGAGAGAGAGAGAGACGCTGGATGGATTACATTCAATCAATATGTTGACACAAGGTACTTTCACAAAGTAAATCACAGTGGCCAGAAAACAAAAACATAACCATCAATAAAAGAGATAATGATGTCAGAACAGACATATGTACAGACTCATCTGCAACATTAGGTAGTCTGTGTGTGCAGAGATCAAAGCATAACAGGTTACTAAAAGTTGACAAAGCATTTAAATCTGTGAACATGGGTCATAGGATACAGATCGAGCGATGTTTAAATAGTTAATCATTAACAATAATGGTTTGTACATTGACCATTTCACAGTGAAATCTACATGATTTAATTTTAAGTATGCGATGTGTTCTTCAATTTTATACCGATTCCTTAGTTTCCTTATAAATGCACTTACTTGTGGTAGACTGTTTTGTACTTTACAAGTGTATATATAGTATTTTGCAAAGAGAATTATAAAATAAAAGATTACATCACTAGAAATTGCTGCATCATTACCAAATAGTATCAGTGACTCTGTTAGCCGCACATTTTGTGCATTCATACATCTTTCTTTCATTAAATCAGTGAGATTATTCCAGAACAATTGTACATAATGACAATTCCAGAACACATGATCAATACTATCTTTATACTCTCCACAAAAGTCACATCTATCGTTATTTTTTACACCAATTTCCTTTAATACGATATTTGTACACAGACATCTATGTATTATTTTTAGCTGAAACCACTGGAGTTTTATATCCTGTATCTTGTGTGCGTATACAAAACAAGATTTCCAGTCATGGGATGTTGAGAGCTTGGCATCCCATTTTTCGCAGCATTTAGGCGTTACGTTATTTGTAATCAATATATCATAATATAATCTACAACCTTTGTGAACTGCAAACAGTTGTTTAAAACACAATGATGAGTTTCGGTATGTATTGTTATTTATATTAATGCCAGACTTTTTTGCATAGTCAAGTATTACAGATCTGTAACCAGCGTAAGTGAGGAAATTGATATTAATATCATACTTATCCTTGAAACATGTGTAAGTGAGGAACTGCCCATTATCATCAAAGAAATGGGCAACACAGAATATGTTTTTGTTATGCAATACTTGTGAGACGATAAATTTTCTTCCCATTTGAAACCTCTTGTTATAGCATAAAGGTTCGGCGAGAAGTTCAGCAGAATTTTTAGGAATGCATTTGTAGTAAAACACCTTATATGCTTCAAGAACTTCTGACCAAAACTGATTGTATTTAGTGAATTTTGACACAAACTCTGGTCCATACTTATCAATAAGTTCCCACTTGGGAAAGTTATGCAACAAAAGACTTTTCCATTTATGTTTTGTTTTCCCAGCTTTACGAATCCATGAAAGTTTCAAAGATAAGACAAATGTTTTCAAATCAGGAAGGCCAATGCCCCCATTCTTCACACTATTGTGTGAAATGTTTCGACTGATTTTGTCTGGTTTCCTGTTCCAAATAAATTTATAACAAATTTGTTGACACGTTTGAAAAAATATGTCTGGTGGGTTTGGTAAAAGGAGCCAGAGATGAGTCAGCTTTGAAAGGATTATAGATTTTAATATTGCAACTCTGCCAAGAGGTGTGATCTGACGTTTGACCCATATTTTGAACAGATACTTTACTTCTGCTAATTTTTCTGAGTAGTTAACTTCAAGACATCCTTTTAAATCATTAGTGAACCAAATACCTAACACACGAAATCTCGGCGGATTCCAGTTTAAACCTAAATGTTCCATATAACGAGCTGTGGAATTTTTGCGACTCCCTAGCCAAATCACACTAGTTTTGCCCGAGTTTATATGGAGCCCTGAGACAGAATTAAACATGTCAAGTACATCTATGCAAGTTTCAAAAGACTTTCTGTCTCCTGCCAGTAAAAATTCAGTGTCATCAGCGTACTGTGTCAGCTTGAGTTCAACATTATTCACCGTAATGCCTTTAAATATATGTGTTTTCTCTGACAGTCATTGCTAATATTTCAACACACAATATGAAAAGATATGGAGATATGGGGTCTCCCTGTCTACAACCTTTTGTTATTTGAAACCATTCTGACACCTGGCCATTCACTATAACACAAGATTTAGTATTTCTATAGAATATACTTATCCATTTACGTATGTCTTCTTTAAAACCAAATGTTTTTAATACTTTAAACATGAACTCCCAATTTATCGAGTCAAAAGCTTTTTCAAAATCAATATTTAACAGCAATCCTGGTAACCCATGTTTATCTAAGTAGGCAATTGTATCATAAATCAGTCTTAAGTTATCCCCAATATACCTATTTTTCATAAATCCGGTTTGGTCTTCACTGATGATCTTTGGTAGTACTATCTTTAAACGATTTGCAATACAGGATGACCCAATTTTGTAAATCACATTTAATAACGAGATAGGTCTCCAGTTTTTTATATACTGTCTTGGTCTATCATGTTTCGGAATGCAAGTAATGATTCCTTCTTTCTGTACATTTGAAAGTTCTCCTCGTTCAAAACTCGCATTCAGTGCTCTTACAACAAAGAGTCCTATCTTTTTCCAGAAAACTTTAAAAAATTCCGCGCTGAAACCGTCTGTACCGGGACTTTTATTATTTTTCATGTTCTTTAGAACACATGTAGCTTCTTCTAGACTTATTTTCCCCTCTAATCCTTTGCTTCCTCTTCATTTAAACACGTGATATTTTCTACTAAATCTTTAATTTCGCAATTTTCTACCTCAATCTTTGCATATAGCGATCTATAAAATGTATATACTTCTTGAATAATGTCTTTCTGGTTTGTTAGAGTATTGCCATGTTGGCCTATCAATCTAGCCATATTTTTGCTAACATAGTGACGTTTCTCTAAATTACAGAAATAATTACTCACTTTCTCCCCTTCCGCTATCCATCGAGCTCTGGACCTTAACAATACTCCCTCCATTCGTTTTTCCCTTATCTGTTTTAACTGTTCTTTTTTCATGTCTATAAATCTGATGTCTTCTTCATTTTTATTTTCGATTCTGTCTAGCCGTTGTATGTCATGTTCAAGCTGTTCTTCTTCTTCTGTTAGTTTTTTCTTTTTCATCGTGGCATATGAAATTTGTTTTGGATCTTATTTTCATTAAAAGAAAATCAAGAAAGATGTCATCCGAGATAGAAAACCTCAGCTCTTCGTCAGTTACTTCCTCTACGTTTGCATTTAACGCGTTTTCTTTTTTAACCTTATCGATTTCCGAATTTATTTCATCCAAATACATTTTATCTTTTAGAAGGGACGCATTGAATTTCCAAAAGGTGTTATGCTTACTGGTGTCTTCAAATTTTAATTTTAATACAACAGCCGAATGATCTGTCCTGTAGCCACATTCAATATCTGCGTCCTCTACAAACGACACTACTGAGTCTGAGATCAGAAAAAAGTCTAATCTGGCCTGCTGAAAAGGGTTGGTTCTTCTCCATGTATAACGAAGGCATTCTACGTTCAATTCTCGCCAGATATCGTTCAAATCTAAGTTTTCGATCATATCATCAACTGCCTCTTTTGCTTTAGGATTATTAACATGTTTATAATTGTGGTAATCTTTTTCAGGCTCAAGAACTAGATTAAAATCCCCAGCTATTATAATCTTTTCAACTTTTATTTCACTAATCTTTTGTTTCAGGTTATTATAGAACTCTGGGTTGTCTCTATTTGGTCCGTATATGTTTACAAGGAGAAAACTCTTCTTATGGATTTCAACAACTACCATAATGTAATTACCTGAATTATCTTTAATAGTTCTTTCAATCTTAAATTCAAAGTTATTATTAAACATTATCGCGACTCCTCTTGCATTTGATGTAAAGCTTGAGAAATATCCCTGATACCCCCATTCCGCTAAAATATACTTTTCCATTTCCTTCTCAAAATGTGTATCTTGCAAAAAATAAATGGAATGGTTTTTATTTCTCATGTAATGAAAGATATCCCGCCTTTTCTGGGCGGTATTGAGGCCCTGACAATTAACAGAAAAAATGGATACACCACTATCCATTTTTTACAAGATGAGGTTTAAAATGAACACCAAAAAGACACAGTAATGTTTTACTATATTCCAGGACATCAAATTTGTCCACACACATTGAATACAAAAGAGCACATCCATCCAACTTCATAGGGAGAGAGGAACAGTAACAAACCAAAAATTTCAAGTCTAAAGGAAAAGGAAAATGCGTGTCTTTGAGCACAATAATTGTCATGAGAGGAAATAAGAGAGAGGGAGACAGAGAGACAGAGACAGAGAAAGAGAGAGACAGGGAGAGAGAGAGACAAAGAGAAAGAGTATGTACAAACAGTAACAATTAACACAAACAAAAGCAACAACAATAAATCCAAACAAAGGCAAAAGATACTTAGTAAGTAGCCAGCAGTATCAAGCCAAAAAGAGCTAGCCCATTGCTTCCTCTCTCTCTCTCTCTCTTTTTAATTTTTTTTTTCTTTTTACAATATTTGGTGGTAGATAGGAGTCATTCTCCTCCCACTAATGCTGAATAAAAAAAAAAAAAAAAAAAAGCAGAAAACAACAACAAAAATGACGCCGATATTTTTCATTTTGTTTAAGGTTCAGAAGTCGTCTGAATGCAAAAAACTTGTTGCATCAAAAATCGTGCATGCGCAAGAGTATGCGAAAGAAAAAAAAAAAATCACGTACGTGCAGAATTTAACCATGTTCAAGCTGTAAAGACACAATTATTTCTCAGGTTTGCTTACAAACATTCCAGGAAAAAAAAAAAAAAAAAAAAAAAGACTGACACGGTTCTTAGCCAATACTATGGGGAATAATTCACACACACACACACACACACACACACACACACACACACACACACACACACACACACACACCTTTTCACCCCCACCCCCCTAAAGTATGAACTGCCCGTGCTTGGTTCAACCTCACTCACAGGCACCCCATCCTAATATTCACCCAACAGTAAAACAGTGCACGAAAAGCCCCTAGAAGCACGGAGGAGGAAGGGGGGGGGGGGGGGGGGGGGGGGGGGGGGGGGGGCAGGCAAAACCGCTCTCTTTCCGATCTTTTCGTCAAAAGGACTCACCGGATGGCAAGAAAGGGTGGGGGAGGGGGGGGGGGGGGGGGCAGAGTTACCGGGGTTGGAAGAAAAAAAAGAAAAAAGAAAAAAAAAAGGGGAGGGTGGAGGGGGGCAGGAAGATGAAAGGGGGAGGGGTATTCGGATTGGATTCAACAGACCATTGCCATATGACGCGTCATACAGGTTTTATTTGTACTAGAAAAATAAGCTTAATGTACGACTTATTTCACATTCAAGTGCACCATGCCATTTACCTTTCTTGATCCGAGACAAAACAAACAATAACATCAAATTAACATCAAATATGCAACAAAAAAGCCACACACACACACACACACACACACACACACACACACACACACACAAGCCCAACCAACAAACAGAGTCAAAAAGTCAAAAAGTCTACTACACCGCGCGCCAAACGAAGGCAACAAACAAATTACAAGACAGATTCATTGTCTGCTACATCAGCCCGGCGGCAGACCAACCCCCCTGCCCCTTTCTGTTTCTGCCTGAAGTCGCCTTCCTTTGGACTGAACAGAAAACAAACAAACAAACAGAAACAAAACACAAATAATCACATCCTTTCGGGTAATATCACACGACTTATTAACAAAACAGAAAAAAGCAGACCCCCCCCCCCCCCCCCCCAAACACACACACACACACACACACACACACACACACGCACACACACACACAATCATCCAACCCTCATCCCGCCATTCTCTCCATTGTGCGAACGTGTATAGACAGTATTTTTGTGCGCGTGCATCATTCGACATGGGATTCCATTTTCCAAGCACAAACAAGTGATACATAAAACTGATAGAGAAATCGTATAACGCTGCACTCTCAAAAAAAAAAAGAAAAAAAAAAAATGCACCTTTCTTATCACAATTTAAAAGCACATGTCATAACACACACTGAACTCATCAAGCAAAGAATGATTACCTTTATCAGATCCACCATCTCAGTACAAACGGAGAACACAGGGGCACGGGGAGGGGGGGGGGGGTGCGGAAGTGGGGAGGGGGGGGGGGGGGGTAGACATAACTTGGCCAAAACTCGTGAAAAAGACATCAAAACAGGCAATTCTCCCTAGCCATGCCAAGGCAATAACCGGGGGGGGGGGGGGGGGGGAGGGGATGATTAAATTTAAAAAATTATAAAAAAAAAAAAAAAACCCATGTCACCAAAACTAGACTCATACACGTACACTCATAGCTGAATGTATGAAAGAAGATCACAATTACTTTCACAAACTCGCAAAGGGTGAGGGGAAGTGGGGGTACAGGGTGGGGGCGAGGGAAGGGGGGGGAGCGAGCAGGGAGGATGGGGAGGGGGGGAGGAGGGGAGGAGGGGGCGCTTGGGCGGGGAATGAGGGGGGCGCAGGGGCTGGCGGGGGTGTGCGGCACGGGGCAGGAGGGAGGGGTGGGGGATGTTCACAACCTGGCCACTACTCGTGATCAATCACACCAAATACAGACCATTCTCCCTTAGAAGTGACAAGGCGATCACATGTATAGAAGAAAAAAAAAACAAACAAATCAGTGAAACAATACCAATAAAATTAAGCACAACTCTAAGCGTAAATAGATGCATGCGTACGCGAACGCACACCAACACATGCCAACATATTATATGCATACATATACATACGTATGTCTGAAATGAATGCATGAAAGAAGCACACAATGATTTCCATAAATATATAAATCGGCCTTTCCATCAGTTTAAGACAAAGTGGAGAAAATATGAAGGAATAAATGCATACCATATAGGCCTGCCTGCATAGATATCAAATGGAAAGACCACCTGACCAAGCTTCCCACAAACTGGCAGTCTCCATCAGACATCAGATATCAACAGATCAGGTCTTACCCTATTTGAAATCCCGAAACCATTTTTTTTCACCCCCGACACATTTTTAGTAATATAGTACGGAAATCCATTGGTGCTGATCAACGAAAATTTTTCACACAAAGGAAAATGTAGTTAGCGTAAACAATAGCCAATCTCTTTTATATGAGGCATGTTGTTCGCCTACAATTTTAAATGTCAAACTCTCATTGTCTTACACACACACACACGCGCGCGCGCGCGCGCACACACACACACACCCAGTCTCAATTTGCATCGGAAACACACACACACACACACACACACACACACACACACACACACACACGCACGCACACACACACTCACACACACACACACACACACACACACACACACACACATATATATATATATCACCGCCACCCCGCCAACAAACAAAAGTTTACCTTGTTTTCAATGGAAGAGTAGTGTTTTCATAAAGTAAACATTTTTTTTCCGACCTTAAAGATTTGAAGACTTCCCACACATTTGTAAGCACATTTGTAAACACAAGATTTTCACCATTTCCAGCACTAAACAAATCACACACACACACACACACACACACACACACACACACACACACACACACACACACACACACCACACGCCAGACTACTGGATGCAGCAACATACACGAACAGAAGAGGTATGGAGAGGGCATGAAACAAAATCCTGCACTGTGTGTGTGCGCACGTGTGCCAATCCCAACGCATCCGCACGTATGGATCTTTCAGTGTTCCATTTCCGAACGCAACTGTTCACTGAGATTGGTGCCGATGGTCAGCCGCACCGTGGAACCGTTTATAAGTTTCGCAATCACTTTTCCGTTGGAGGACCACACGGACATCGTTGCCGAGTGGTTAGCCGCCTGCTTCAACAGTTTCAAGTTCGCCATGGTCAAATCCTCACTGATCGATATTCCAGTCTGTTTCAGCTTTCGTCTATTTTGTAACACTTCAGATTTCTTTTGTCTTGAGAAGAAGCGAACGATGATTGCTCTGGGTCTGTTCCCTGTGGCGTCCCCGGTCGCTCCTCTGGGCTTCCCTGTACGATGAGCAATTTCGATGTCCTCCGGTCGCACTGCCACTCCCACCTTCTGACTGAACACTTCTACACACTTCTGTATGCAGTCAGTCACAGACTCCTCTGCCGGTCGCTGCCCCTCCTTGATTCCATGCACCCGCACATTCCAAAGGCGGCCATGCTGCTCCATATCATTCTGCACCACCCGTAACTCCTGGTTCTCCTTCTTGCCTGCCGCCAGCTGGGAGCGAAGGGAAGTGTTCTCCGTCTTCAGCTGCTTCACGTCAGTGGACAACTGCTCCTTTTGCTGCTGCAGCTCAAAGAGGTTACTTTCAAGGATATCCACTCTGCGAGAGAACGACTCGGATATCATGGAAATCTCATTTCTGAGCACCTGCACCTCATCTCTGAGCACCTGCATATCGTCTTTGACACAGACAAATGCCAACTTCTCTTTAATACATTCTATGTTTGACTTCAGCTCTTCCATATCGATAATGTCGTCTTCGCCTAATTCAGAAGTAGTTTTCTGTTTCTTCTTCTCTTGCTTCTTATTGTTGGGGGAGGAGTCTTTTGGACCGCTGGTATCGGACGAAGTCGAGGATGATTTCCGTTTCTGCACTTTTGAAGAGAAGTATTTGCTAACTGTCGAACTCATACTACTCTACACAATAACGTTCTACTGTTTCATTTGACTTCTTCACAGTGACATTTTCATTTTCATTTGTTACGTTTCACAGTTCACACAAACAGAATGAAATCCCGCGTTAATAAAGAGCACTGTCACATAACTGTTGAACACAGCCACCACAACATACAGCGACAGCACCTAGCTCAAGGCTTGCTGCACGGGCTACATAACAAGAGTTCACGGAGACCAAACCAAACACGTCCGCCTCCTTCGACGGTCAGGCGTGAACTCCAAATGTACATTATCTTCCAAGGCCCAGCAAGAGCCTAACTTCCTTTCCAGTAGCAGGGTAGACAACCAGAGCGGTGATGTGCCCGTTGCACTGCATCTTGCAGGGACGCTGTCCTGTAAGGGTTTCCCTGGGCTTGAAACCTTGGGGACGAAAGGCGCAGTCTAATAGGCGATGGCCTTTTTTTTAAAAACGAAACAAACATTGTTCGTCATCTGTTAAGCGGCGACCATGCAACAGTTTCAGCCTATGAAAACACAGCGTTACGACTCTAATCTTTTGAGTGTTTTCAGGAAAATAAAACGTTACATATCTGTTTGTAATCTTTGAGTTTTTCTGCAGAAAAAAAAAACAAATGGCGGAAGTTGTCACAACGCATGCTACGGCTGTGAACATCGCGTGAAAAAAAAAAAAGTTGAGATATTCATCTTCATCTGCTCCATCGCTTTTAGTGGGGGGAGGAGTTGACCCTGACCTGAATGTAGCTGACAGGTAACTAACCGGTCAGCTTGATGGTACGACGACTGGCATGCATTTGATTCCAGACATACAGTGGTGCTGCCACTCTCTCTGCCTGCAGTCAGGCACTTGCCCTTGTTGATTGGCCAGACCGTCGCTAATCCTTCGCGTACTGTCGTGTGGGTTCAACACAAACATTGCATGTGGGTCCCTCTGAACACGGGTCTGCATCAGTGGGTTCCACACAAACACTGCATGTGGGTCCCTCTGAACACGGGTCTGCATCAGTGGGTTCCACACAAACACTGCATGCGGGTCCCTCTGAACACGGGTCTGCATCACTGGGTTCCACACAAACACTGCATGCGGGTCCCTCTGAACACGGGTCTGCATCACTGGGTTCCACACAAACACTGCATGCGGGTCCCTCTGAACACGGGTCTGCATCACTGGGTTCCACACAAACACTGCATGCGGGTCCCTCTGAACACGGGTCTGCATCACTGGGTTCCACACAAACACTGCATGCGGGTCCCTCTGAACACGGGTCTGCATCAGTGGGTTCCACACAAACACTGCATGCGGGTCCCTCTGAACACGGGTCTGCATCACTGGGTTCCACACAAACACTGCATGCGGGTCCCTCTGAACACGGGTCTGCATCACTGGGTTCCACACAAACACTGCATGCGGGTCCCTCTGAACACGGGTCTGCATCAGTGGGTTCCACACAAACATTCCACACAAACATTGCATGTGGGTTCCTCTGAACACGGGTCTGCATCAGTGGGTTCCACACAAACACTGCATGCGGGTCCCTCTGAACACGGGTCTGCATCAGTGGGTTCCACACAAACACTGCATGCGGGTCCCTCTGAACACGGGTCTGCATCACTGGGTTCCACACAAACACTGCATGCGGGTCCCTCTGAACACGGGTCTGCATCACTGGGTTCCACACAAACACTGCATGCGGGTCCCTCTGAACACGGGTCTGCATCACTGGGTTCCACACAAACACTGCATGCGGGTCCCTCTGAACACGGGTCTGCATCACTGGGTTCCACACAAACACTGCATGCGGGTCCCTCTGAACACGGGTCTGCATCACTGGGTTCCACACAAACACTGCATGCGGGTCCCTCTGAACACGGGTCTGCATCACTGGGTTCCACACAAACACTGCATGCGGGTCCCTCTGAACACGGGTCTGCATCACTGGGTTCCACACAAACACTGCATGCGGGTTCCTCTGAACACGGGTCTGCATCAGTGGGTTCCACACAAACACTGCATGTGGGTTCCTCTGAACACGGGTCTGCATCAGTGGGTTCCACACAAACATTGCATGTGGGTTCCTCTGAACACGGGTCTGCATCAGTGGGTTCCACACAAACATTGCATGTGGGTCCCTTTGAACACGGGTCTGCATCAGTGGGTTCCACACAAACATTGCATGTGGGTCCCTTTGAACACGGGTCTGCATCCCTTCTCTGTCCTCCCACTGCGCTCCTTCAATGACCGGCAGTCGGTCCACGCTGACCACAGACAGCTGGCCGTACGACACGGTGTGACACAAATCAAATGATACCGACTACCTCCTTACAACTCGACCGACGACCACTAAAAGCTGTTGAGCGAGAGAGAGTGAGTGAAAGAGTATCTCCAGCTGAGAGAGAGAGAGAGAGAGAGAGAGAGAGAGAGAGAGAGAGAGAGAGAGGGAGGGAGGGGTGAGCAATACAAACAGCTCGTTGCTCACCATCACCTCCTGGAAGCCATGAGAAATCACAGGAGAAACAGATGAGCCTTCTGTCAAAATCGTCATCACCCCAGATACAAACATCACAAAGCCGCCATCGCCATTCTTTGAAGACGTGCGCACCACAGATAGAACGACGGAGAATTCCAGCGTTAGGTTAAATACATGAATAAGAGACACCCCCCCCCCCCCCCCCCCACACACACACACACCTACGGCGTACACGACACACATACACGCACAGGCACATATACGCACACGCACGCATGCACACAAACATACACACACACACACGCGCGCGCGCGCGCGCGCATGCACACACACACACTCTCTCTCTCTCTCTCTTTCACACAGACATACACACACACGACCACAACTGGAAAAATAAATCTCCAAATTACGTGCCTTAAAAAACAAAATTGAAAAACAGAAGAAGAAGAAGAAGAAGAAGAAGAACAACAACAACAACAACAACAACAACAAGAAAGAAAGAAAGAAAGAAAGAAACTCTAACGGTTGAGAACGAGCGAGTCACCTACCCTCCAGCACGCACGAGCCCTGGCCGATAGACGATTAGCACTGTCCGAGTGGACCCTTCATACCCCCCCCCCCCCCCCCACACACACACACACACACACAGCGGCGTGGTAACGGTCACCACCATGCCCACGCCAGCCAGTTGACCGCTTCAGTCGCACGAGCTTCTCCTTGAACTTCTGACTACACAACTTCAACGTGTCAACTGCAGGTGTCCACCCTCCCCCTCCCCTTCTCTCCCCAACCGTCACCCCCCTCCCCCTCCATAGAACTGTTCAATCCCTGCCATTTCCCCTCTCCTCCTGTGTGTCCCTTGGGGCGGGGATGGTCAGTGTGTGTGACAATAAGACTGGACTGAACTGACCACTGGAACACGCGGGTCTCTCTCTCTCTCTCTCTCTCTGTCTCTGTGTGTGTGTTGTGTGTGTGTGTGTGTGTGTGTGTGTGTGTGTGTGTGTGTGTGTGTGTGTGTGCGTGCGTGCGTCCGTGCGTGCGTGCGCACCTGTGTGTGTGTGTGTGTGTGAGAGAGAGAGAGAGAGAGAGAGAGAGAGAGAGAGAGAGAAAGAGAGAGAGAGAGAGAGAGAGAGGGACGGAGGGAGGGAGACGCAACACTGAAGATACTTTATTCATGACCAGGCCATTGCCTTCATGAAAGCGTGAAAAGCCGTTTCAATCATTGTAGCGCCCTAACTATGCGGGAGAGGGGGGGGGGGGGGAGGCTTGATACCAGAACAGACCCCACCCAATACGAATGGTTCTACTATCTAGACAGATGTGTAATAGTTTTATTATGAGCACAGTGCAGCACAGTACACACACACACACACACACACACACACACACAGATGGAGGAGATACGCTCTCCCTTTCAATTCCCCTCTTTCCCGCCGTCTGCTCAGCGGAGCGGTTCCACTCCCGCCTTTTTCACTGGTCACACTAAACTCCAACCGCACAGCTTCAGGCCAGGCGGACTGTTATATTCAGTTCACTGAGGGGCGTCCCTAACAGTTTCTGTCTGCTCTCTCCTTCAGAGAGAGAGAGAGAGAGAGAGAGAGAGAGAGAGAGAGAGAGAGAGAGAGAGAGAGAGAATTTGTATGTTTGCACGTGTGTATGAGTGCGTGTGCGAGTCTATTTGAGAGAGAGAGAGAGAGAGAGAGAGAGAGAGAGAGAGAGAGAGAGAGAATTTGTATGTTTGCATGTGTGTATGAGTGCGTGTGCGAGTCTATTTGAGAGAGAGAGAGAGAGAGAGAGAGAGAGAGAGAATTTGTATGTCTGCATGTGTGTATGAGTATGTGTGCGCGTGTGCTTGTCTATTTGAGAGAGAGAGAGAGAGAGACAGAGAGACAGACAGACAGACAGACAGAGAAAATTTGTATGTTTGCATGTGTGTATGAGTGCGTGTGCGAGTCTGAGAGAGAGAGAGAGAGAGAGAGAGAGAGAGAGAGAGAGAGAGAGAGAGAATTTGTATGTCTGCATGTGTGTATGAGTATGTGTGCGCGTGTGCTTGTCTATTTGAGAGATAGAGAGAGAGAGAGAGAGAGTGAGAGAGAGAGAGAGAGAGAGAGAGAGAATTTGTATGATTGCATGTGTGTATGAGTGTGTGTGCGTGTGTACGAGTCTATTTGAGAGAGAGAGAGAGAGAGAGAGAGAGAGAGAGAGAGAGAGAGAGAGAGAGAGAGAGAGAGAGAGAGAGAGAGAGAGATAACGCGCAGAGGCCACAGGCCCATTTACACTGGAATATTTGTGCAGTGCTGAAGAAAAAGGATGAGGACGAGGCATCAGTGGAACGGGGTCAGAGGCAAGTTGGGGGCTGGGCAGGGAATGATAAGCTGACAGCCGCATTCACCGACACCGACATAACTAAAGTACAGCACACACAGCACAGACACCGATCAAATCAAGTCACTGCAGCGCAGACACTCACACACGCGCAGATCAATAAACGTTACCTGCACTTCCAATCTGGGAAAAAAAAGAACCAAACTACTCTTCTACCTGATGCACGCTGCAAACATGTGATACCTAGATCAAGAATATCCAACGATATAAAGTCATGACCAATTCCCAAACCATTTGAAACTGGAGACTGTATGAAATGCATCTCTCAATGTTTGTTTGATATCAAAAGTTGCCGATCATCCTCGCGCATGCATGTTGTTTAAAGTCCAGCCGACTGCAAAGGACCAAATCCGGCCTGTCGCTTCGTCAATTCGCTTTCAACACAGATACACACATACATAAAAACATACATAAACATAGATGTCAGCGAACGTTTAAATTGCTAACTTAAAGAAAAAGAAAAACAAAAAAGAAAAACAAAAAACTAAAAACAAAACATACAAAACAAAACAAACAAACAAACAAAAAACCCAACCAGCCAACCAAACAAGAAAAACCCCGACCTTCTTCCTTCATCAATTCCTTGATGTATTCGCACATACATACAGTTTTGCCAAAAACTGAGAGAGAGAGAGAGAGAGAGAGAGAGAGAGAGAGAGAGAGAGAGAGAGAGAGAGAGAGAGAGACAGACAGACAGACAGACAGACAGACAGACAGAGACACAGAGAGAGACAGAGAGAGGGGGAAGGGGAGGGAGAGGTGAGGACGCGACGGGGAGGGAGACGAGGGTGGGGAGCCGCTTAATTAGCCATGTCAACGGGTGCAGCGAGCAGTTTCAGCCAAGGACGATGAGCAGGGCACACTGGCTGGCCCAACAGACTCCCCATTACATCCACTGGGTGGGGAGCCGCTTAATTAGCCATGTCAACGGGTGCAGCGAGCAGTTTCAGCCAAGGGACGATGAGCAGGGCACACTGGCTGGCCCAACAGACTCCCCATTACATCCACTGCGCTGTGCTGCTGACAGAACAATAGGGGGACTACCAGCTGAACCAGTCTTCCAGGCCTTCGCTGAGAACGCGGCCACACGCCACAATTCACATTTTGCACTAAGACACTACATCATACTCCTTGTAAGCGTTCTGAGGCCTACCATAAATTTCAGACAGCATTTGATGTTGAACTGATAATTGATCAAAAGAACAACTCCCCACCAATGATTTCCCTTGTTTGGGGGGATTTTCACCTATGAAACCACAATCTTCAAACACATGACCTTCCGCTTAGTTGACGTTACATTTCAGGCCCTTGCACTCACCCGTAACCCTACCTTTGTGACAGCTTGAATCGCCCAAATACTCCCAACCCCTTGACTTTCATCAGTGTGATTGGAACCACCTGGCTTGTACTTTGATGGCCATATGAAAGAAAACGGAGAGAATCCATTTTCAGACACAATAAAAATCCTCGGAACAATCTAAATGCGCCAGTCTATAAACACTCGACTCCTTAAGCAAGGTCTTGGCGCATTAATTTGTGGTGCGCAGCCTGCCCTTGTCCGTTATCTGTTGATGAAGTCCTAGCTGTACAGGGAGTGGAAGCACAAAAGGGAGGTGGGGGTGGGGTGGAGTGGGGATTGAGGGAAGGGAGAGGGTGTCATTTCGGACGGTGTACAAGGACTGAAGGAGAGAAAGACGCGTCAGCTCGTCCACCGAGTTCGGTTCCAGAATGAAGGAGCTCACTAGGGACAGCTTGGCAGCGGATGATCCCCAGGGAAGCAGTCCCCTCCTACCCCCCCCCCCCCCCGCTCCCCCATCCCAACTCCCACCCCCTCAATCAAATGTTCTGGCCCTAAACTCCTTACGCTTTATGAGGACCGGGCCGCACACAGGTCATGACTCTTAGCCTCTTGTTGGATCACTACTGGGCCGCAACAACGACTAGACCATAACATTATAACACGCAACAACGACTAGACCATAACATTATAACACGCAACAACGACTAGACCATAACATTATAACACGCAACAACGACTAGACCATAACATTATAACACGCAACAACGACTAGACCATAACATTATAACACGCAACAACGACTAGACCATAACATTATAACACGCAACAACGACTAGACCATAACATTATAACACGCAACAACGACTAGATCATAACATTATAACACAGCCTTAAAGAAGAAGTGGAGAAACAGACACAAACAGAACGACTAGACCATGACATTATAACACAATCTTAAAGAAGAAATCGAGAAACAGACACAAACAGAAAAGAAATAAATAACCAAACACTAAAAAAAAAAAAAAAAAAAAAGAAAGAAAGAAAAAGAATATCATCGACACGAAATGATCACAAGAAACAAAAAAGCGAACCGACAAGCAATATTGAATTCAAATACATCTCTTACCCCTTCTCTTACAAGTCTCCTTTAAAAAGAATGGCGTGGGGGGGGGGGGGGGGGGGGGGGGTGAAAGATGAGGATTAAAACAAGTGGCCAGTGAAAAACCAGAAGGCTTTTCTGTTGCAACGTTGGCGATGTCATACGTGGACAGCAGAAGAGACAGACAAGAGTGATGGGTCCAGGTACCTCTGACCAGGACTCCATGCAATACAGATCGAAGCAACTACAGCACAACATGACATATATATAAAACACAACATGCAGACATCCAACAGACGCATGCACGTCTCCTCCATCCATCATCCTAGCACGCCGGCATACACATGTACCCCACTGCCACCAACCTAACGTACCGTTCTCACCCAGTCCGACCTACCATACCATTACCACTGCGACCCCCATCTTCCGTCCATATTCACAGCATCGAAAAGCTTGTGAACAAGACGCGAATACAAGTGCGTCCACACATGCACGCGTGCATGTCCGAGCGCGCACGGGCGTAGGCACGCACATTGCGCACGCACACACCTCCACCACCACTTTCTGTCACTGCCAGTTTCACCATCAACAGCAACGACATCACAAACATCATGACCATGAGCAACATAACAACCGATACCCAAACTCTCCCTCGTCGCTTCAGAACCGGGATTGGCTGTGGACGGGGGATGGAGGTGGGGGTTGGAGGGATGGAGGGCAAGGCTAAATAATGGGGTGGGAATGACAGTTAGCGTTGTGGGGAAGTAGGGTGCACAGTAAGGCTAAATCATCACATTCAGCAATTTTGCTGGAGAAAAGAATGAGGGGGTAGCGGTGGGAGGGCGAGGTTCCATGACATCAGTGATCAAGTGTCAGCAGAGACTTTCTAGTGTGACAACACAGAACGATTGGCACACTCGGTGACAGCATTCTACAACACTGTGCTATGTAGTGAAAGGGACAGCAAGGTACCAAACCAAATTAACGGCCTACCCTCGCCATGGCTCATGGCAGCAGCCTATGAAAAGACGGTGCTGACGCCGGCACCTCTCCTTCAGTGATGTTTGCAGGCTTAGCCTAACGTCTTTGGCGGTTACGTTACATTTGGATTAAAAAAAAAATCCTATTTCATATCGCCTAGTTAGTCAGCAGAATGCACCTATGTATCTGTGTTCCACCGAATCTGAGTTCCATCGAGTCTGCGGTTCCATTTTATCTATGACCTATCGTTCGAATGTTCCATGGTATCTGTGTTCCACTGTATCTATGCTCCATGGTTTGAATGTTCCATCGTTTAAATGCTCTATCGTATCTATGTTCCATCGTGTCTATGTTCCATCGTATAGAAGAAGAAAGAGGAGGAGGAGG
>JAMYXO010000289.1:47500-55503 GCA_033310375.1 Conus canariensis | reverse complement strand
CCTGTCCCCCCGCCCCAACCAACTCGCCATGGGTGCATCAGTCCGGTAAGTACGGGGTCATTTGCAATTTTTATCGGCAGATTGAAATGCCCCCACTGTGAAAGATGGTGGAACCCAGGGCAGGTAAAAAACCCATCCCTTTTGGGGCTCCTGCATTGGTCAAAAAGGACATGGGAGAAAACCCCGGGCCCCCCAACTACATTTGCTGGGTCTGTCATCAAAGCTGAAGATCCATTTGATAAATCTCTTTTTTTAACACCAGGGCCGGGTTTTTTCCCCCGACAGGAAAATGGGGCTGAAATGGGGGGTTGGAGGCACTTGAAATGTCCACAGACAAAAACCCTTGCAAAAACGCCCCTAGCCTATAAAGGGGCCCCTGGTGGAGGTGGTGCAGAAATTGTCAGGATGGCATTTTCTGTGCTCCTACCCTGGTGTGGGGCAAACCCGGGCGGGTGGATCTTTGAGGGCTTCATCTCTCTCCTGAATCTTGAGGACAATTTAAAGCGCCCCCCTGGTCTGTAGTCTTTTGAGCTGACTGACCGCTTTCTTCTTTGGCACAAAAAAATGATCGGGATGACCTCCCAAAATCGGGGAAACCCAGGGCCCTTTCCTCAAAAGGGATCGCTGGAACAGCTCTCTAAAAACCCGGGGCCCCAAGGAGTTGCGGCGGTTTTTTCAGAGTCCTAAAAGCTGATGCAAATCCAGCCCAGGGGAAATTCAAAACATTAAACCTTCCTGAACAGTCTGCGGACTTCCTCTTCACTGATGGTCACTGGGGATCCAGGGACTGGGGCCCCGGGTTCCAGGGCCCCCTGTTTGCCAAGGCGGGAAGTCCGTTTGGTCAAAACGTGTTTTAAACCCACTTTCAGTACATTACCAATCTCCTCCATAAATCTGCTCTCAGTTCAGCTTTTTTTGGGCCGGTACCCTGTTAGGGCAAAGAGGGTTTTTCCCAAACCACTTCCAGGAGTCACCTTGCCGGAAGTTGTCCTCGAGTTTTGCAGAGTACTTCTTCTCCTCCCTGATCCTCTTGTCGATCTTCTTCTGGGTGAGTTGCATATTCCTGGTGTCCTTTTCTTTCAGAGCTGATTGTCTCTTTTTCAGCAGCTGTTTCAGGTCCTTGGTGATCCAGGGCTTGGAGTTGGGTACAGCATGATCTCCATTGTCTGTAGTACCATGCCCACGCAAAAGTTGATGTAGCTGGAGATCACGTCAGTTGTCTTGTCTAGTGGGCTCTCATCGTCCAGAAACACGCCCCAGTCTGTTTATTCAAAACAGGTGTGTGTGTGTGTGTGTGTGTGTGTGTGTGTGTGTGTGTGTGTGTGTGTGTGTGTGTGTGTGTGTGTGTGCATACATGCATGCGTACGTAGCTGCATATATTTGTGCCTGTCCGTACGTCGGAGCGTACCACTATAATCCTTTTGTAGTTATTTCCCTTTCTGTGGCCCAACTCATATCTGCAGGACTCTCATCCACAGTGTGATTTGAAGCTGCCCTGATGTTTAAACAGCAAAATAGCAACAACAACAAATTTAAGAAAAAAAAAAAACGGTACTGGCAAGAATCTATGTTCTCTTCCCTTTAATTCAGTTGACGTGTAGAAACACTACTTTATACAGCAAAGGAAGGAATTTGAAGTTAGGAATGAAAAAAAAACAACAAACAAACAACTACTTCTCCTGTCTGAAAATGTTCAATATTTTTTTCGATAGAAAGTGTTTTCAGTTGTAATGAATTCGCTGAATGATCATGCATTCCCGTTAGATCAACTCCAAGCATTAGTGGCATTGTCGCTGGGCCACATATTTCACCCCTTTTACTACGTGTGGTTAAAATGAACTCTGTAGTGTTTGTGCAATCTTTGCTGACAGAGCGCGCAAAAGAAGGAAGAAAAAAAAAATGACAGTGAGATGACTGCAGGCGGACACTGACACAAACCTAACAGAGGAGGACTGTTCCGTACGTTGGACAAGAAGAAAAGATAGGGGCAACAAAAGACAAAACAAAACACGACGCGTTTCGAGACTTCTTTGGCCTTCTTCTTCAGGCAAGATTAACCAACATTTGGGACAATTCGAAACGAAGAACAAGCAATCAGTCACTTCTCTTCTTGTAACTACTGGGCGCAAAATGAATCCATTCAAGTCCGTTCACGCGTAGAAATATTAGTTTTGACAGCCAAGGGAAGGAATTAGATGATCTGCTTCCAAATAATTACTTCCCTTGTCTGAAAATGGTCAGCATTTGTTTGAATGGAAAAGTTTTCTTGTTGTCCTTTGTAATGAATTCGCTGAATGGGCGCAAACGAAATCTATCAAAACATTAGTTTGTACTGCCAAGGGAATGAATTAGAAGTTCTGAATCGAAAGAGTTAAAATTTCCCATTTGTTGAATTTTGGTCTGTCTGCTATAGATATCTAAATTACACCACACACACACACACACACACACACACACACACACAACACACACACACACACACACACTGTTGCATGGCAACCTTTCAACTCAAAATGGACACGCTTAAACGCCGTCTGTTTCAATCCCCAGGGTACACCACTGCAAAAAACGTAGAGTATGCTGGTGATTCAATGGAACTCCTGGGCCAAACAGATACGTTAGGATATGAGTTTCAGACATCCAGAGACCAAGAAACCAACCAGGTGTACCGTGCATAGACTGAGCTATGTACTGGTTCGGGGCCAGGGTGCATTCCCACCCCCAGATGTGGATGCGTCCCACCTCTGCCCAAAGAACATCTGATACTGCCAGACCACATCAATCTGGAGCCCAGTTTAATCAACAGTCAGAGAAAATCCTGTGTAGCAGAGGATCATTGCTCAGGTCACGGCCTGTATCCCCAATGCCTTCTCCACCTCCAACTGTAAAGGGGATCAGGAGCCAGCACAGGCGTTGTGCTCACACTGACGTCACTACTGTCATACCATCATGCAGGGGGGGGCAGGGAGGGAAGGAGTCGGGGGAGGGACTGCAGGCGGAAATAGAAACCTAGTTCCAAGAGAAATGACTACGCCGCCGGACAAACCAATGGCAAGACAAACACGACGCCTTTCCAGACCTCTTGTGTCTTGTTCCTCAGGCAACATGATACACCATTTGGGACCATTCAACACGAAGAACGAGCACTCACTCACTTTTTTCTCATGATTGAACAAGAGTTACTCCAATTCTTCGTAGGCGTCGCGTTTTGTCATGTCATTTGTTTGTTTCGTTCGTTGGGCGGCATAGTCCTTTTATTGTTTTGAATTGTTTGGAAAGAAAAGGTTGAATCAATCCCACAAAGAGTGATTCCAATGAAGATATTCCTGATCAACCCCAACCGAATTATTGCCCTTTGCTTTCTTGTAAGAATTACTGCCCTTTTCTTCTTTTTCAAGGTTTCTGTAATTGTTTCTCTCAACATCGATTCACTCTGTGCGCACGAAAAGGACTACAAATGGAGTGAACATAAATCTGATTGTATTGATTTAGAGGGAATGAGTATGGACAATAAATGTGAAGAGGGGAGCCGGGGAGGTTTGTCAAAAAGAGGAACGATTTAGTTCCGTTGAAGCTGTATTTTGTTATGGTGGTGGCTGATGATGTCACTGTGGAGGTTGCTGTTGCTGTTATTACGTGTCATTGTTCTGTGCATTCTTCACCACGCTGCTCATTAATGACGCTCTCCCATACACAAACCACACTTCATCTGGACACGGCCTTAGCCACAACGAATCCCAGGGAGCAATGTGATTCAGAGAGAACCGATATCAACAGGAACAACTGACAAATACATCAGCAAGTGAAGGTCTTCGTAGCCGGGTGCTCAAATGGGCACCTCTCTCGTGGTGACCCAAGGCAAATGAAATGTTCTGTTCGGGAGTTACCTTCCCCTTACCTCCCCTGATTGATCAGTCTTGGATTAGCTCGTGTCAACTCTTTCAAAAGGGAGTGCCGCAGAACCTACATCATTATTATGTCTATGTCGCTGAAGTCACACAAATAAATGTATCTTATTCTTTACAACTGTGTTGGACCGAAAAGCCCATATTTTCTAAACTAAACTGGTATTTTGCACGATCGATTTTGGCGCCTTTTTTCTCCTTCGCCCGCTAGTTAACATGGTTTGTTCGGGAGTTACCTTCCGTCTGACCTCCTTTGATTGATGAATCTGGATTATTTTGTGTCGACTCTTTAACATGTCAGTGCCTCGGAACCTATATCATTATTATGTATACGTCGCTAAAGTCACAACAATGAATGTACTTTATACCTTGGACCAAAAAGCCCATATTTTCCCTAAACTGGTATCTTGCACCATCAATTTCGGCGCCATTTTTCATCTTCCGCCAACCAAACCTGGACTATTTCTTGATTTCCCAAAAGTTTGTGAGAAAAACTGTCGAATGAAAAACGTAAGTTCCAAGTCAAGTCCGTAAGCTCTCATTTCGTGCATCGCGTGCCTACGATCTTTTCCGCACAAGTTTGCGACTCTACGACATGACTGACAATGCCGACCTGTCTGGAACAGTCGCCTTCTTCGTTCCACTTTGTGTCATTGGCGGAGTTTTGCGCTAATTGTCACTCTACGAAATTCAGACTTCCCGATCGAAATGTTGTTGATGACTCCATGTCTATGATAAATACAACTGAAAATGTATAGACATTATTGGTCCGTTTCCACAGAGTATTTTTCCATCGAAAATCGTATCCAGAGCTTATGTCGACAACCAGGCGAGGAGGAAAGCCAGTTGTGTTTGGTACTCCTTTTCAAAGACCAAGTTCTCCGCTCAGATACAGTCTTGGAGAATTACATCTACAGGTGTGAACAGACTGAAACGCCTGCTGTTCAGTCATGACACGAATAGTCCACGCTGCTCGGTGTTTCTCATCGCAATAGAGAAAAATAGAACACAAACTCCTTCACTGTGGGTTCATTCTCCGATCTTAATCACCAACACTGTCATACAGCGACAACATTATCCAATGTGACATGTTTCATATTATTCCTTGGGTTCTGAAGTTGTCGTCCATAGTCTATGAATATGTTGGAATGCTTTGAACGGACGGCGAAGCAGACAACATAAAAGCTACGACAGAAAGCACCAACGTGTGTCAGTTCCTGCCTCGCCAGGCCCGTTTGGTCTGCGGCACCGTTTTGCTGATGACACACACACACTCACACATATACGCACCTACACACACACACACACACACACACACACTCTCTCTCTCTCTCTCTCTCTCTCTCTCTCTCTCTCTCTCTCCCTCTCTCTCTCTCTTCAAACATATACATACCTGCAAATACACACCTGCAAATACACACACATCACACACACACACACACACACACACACACACACACACACACACACACACACACACACACACACACACACACACACACGCACACACACACACACACTCACACATACACACACCTGCAAATACAAACACATCACACACACACACACACACACACACACACGCACGCACGCACGCACGCACGCACGCACGCACGCACGCACGCACGCACGCGCGCACGCACGCACGCACACACACACACACACACACACACACACACACACACACACACACACACACACACACACCACACACAACATTATTGTTATCTTGTCAGAAAGATGTCAAGTGTAAGTTAAGATGATAATTAGGTCCCATAATCACTGATTGAACATGACACATAAGACATCTTCAGCATTCTTTAATGACATTTCACTAATGAACAAGGGAATTGGTCAAAAGCAATATCCCAGACAACGTGACAAAAAGAAAATGTAACACAGCATGAGACAGAATAGAAAGACCGAGACGAAAAACGAGAGTCAGACAGACAGACACACGGACAGACAGACAGACAGACAGACAGACAGACAGACAGACAGACAGACAGACAGACAGACAGACAGACAGACAGACAGGCACAAAGAGACAAAAGAGGCACAGCGACGAGTAGAGACAAAAGAATGAGACAAATAGAGATAGACAGAGGAAAGCAGGGATAAGAACATGAACGAAAGACATCCAGCTAAAAAAAAATAATAATAATAAAAAAAATAATAATAATAGTAATAATAAATGACGAATGACTTTTTCATAAAAGAAATCAAGAGAAAAAAGGAAAAAGAGTTAGAAAAGTGGATACACGGGACAAAAGAACGAAAGAAAGGGAGTAAAGAAGACTGGAAGATAGAAAGAAAGAAGGAAAGATCGATAGATAGAAAGACAGACAGACATCAACAAACAAAAAAGAAAGAAATGCACACCAAAACAAGGCACAAATGACACAAAGTTGCCATCCGTCTGTCTGGAGAGACAATGGTGTTGCGCCATGGATCAGTCAGTTGTGGAGTTGCAGCGCCTGCTGTGGCTGAAGAGCCTGATCCTCGAGCGGCAGACTCTGTTGCAGTTGCTGCAGGTGAAGTCTCCGTCATCAGTGTCTGTGGGTGCCGACGCCATTCTTTGACCGTCTGCGGCGCCTCCGTTCTTCCCACTGGGACTCTCTCCTCTGCTCTGCTCTGCTTGCTTGATGCCGGCCTTGATGGTGGACCGCCAGCTGACCCGGTCTGAAGCTGCTGTCTCCAGGTCTGCTGGGTCGAGGCTGCTAAAGACAAGCGCAGAAATTTTCAACAACAACAACAACAACAACAACAGCAACAACAAGAAAAGTACAGAAAGAATGAAAGATAGACACGATGAGGATGTTTTCAATAAAGAAACAGACAACAAAAAATGCAAAAATTGACAAGACATGAACATAGAAATGGTCAATGAAGTACAGAGAGAATGAAAGACGGACACGAGCAAGTTTTCAAAAAAAAAAAAAAAGAAAGAAAGAGAGAAAGAAATATAAAACAAAGCAACTCCAAAAAGGATACAAAGACATAAACTGAATGTTTAAACAGTAAAGTAGAGGCAAAATGATAGAAGAAAAACAAAGAAAAACAAGAGTTTCTCAAGAAGAAGGAGAAGCTCAACAAGAGAATGGTTTTGGTTGCTTGTTTGTTTGGTTGGTTGGTTGTTTGTTTGTTTGTTTGTTCTCTTCGTGGACAACAAATGTGCTGTACTCCCCTCCCGTTGATTTCGTCTGGCCTAACTGGCAGACTACCCTTAATCTCTCCGTGTTTTCTTTCACCCATTTGGAGGAGGACGACTGACTATTCTGTCATAGAAATAACACCTCGGTCCAATGGCTCTGGCTTTAAACAATTAACAGTAAAAAGCGCTGTACATAAATCGTACGTATTGGACAAATCATTATCGTTCAATTCTGCATCATGATCATTTGGCGCTCAATTGAAGAAGAGAAGTGATTGTTCCTTCTTCGTGTTCATTGTCTGCAATGTTGTTTGTCTGGCCTGAAAGAAGACCACAGAGGTCGAAACGCGTCATGGTTTGTCTTCTTTGTTTCGCTCCCTTTCATCTGGCGGAATTCTTTTTTTCTGTGAAGTTCGTTTTAAATTTCCACCTGCATTCATCTCCCTTTGAAACTAATTATTATCATTATTATTACCAGTGCCATTCTCTCAGCAATGGGCCTTATGTTTTCTCCCGGCGTCTGTCTGTCTGTTTGTTGATGTATGTCAGCGTCATTACGCATAAAAACAAACAAACACAAACAACCTAAAGCAGCTATTGGAGTTGTAGGCAGGTGGTAAAGTGTGCACCCATGTCGTTGTGATGGTGTGGAGTGGTAGGCAGTGCAGGCGAAGACAGACTAATGAAGTCTTCCAATCGGACGACAGTGCAAGTTCCAGGACAAGCCGCAAGCAGTTCCAGACAGGTCAGCGTCATCAGACGGTGACACTCTCAGTGTTCCTGCCCAGCTGTCTGTCTACAACGTAGCCCCGGACAATCTCATGACATTTCCCAGTGCATTCATAGTGGCTTCAATCAAACACCAATGTTCATACCGTATGGAATGAGCAACAGTGCCATCATTTCAACCACCACCACAAGCTTTATACTGATCATGCACAGTG
>JAMYXO010000289.1:20000-40000 GCA_033310375.1 Conus canariensis | reverse complement strand
GAAAGATCGGCCAAGTACTTTCTGAGATATTCTATAAAGAAGAAAAAGCGTTACAGGCACACAGACAGACACACAGACACACAGACAGACACACAGACACACAGACACACACACAGACAGCATTTCTTCGTTCCCATTCTAAAGTACTCCCTGTTCTTTAAGAACTGGGAGTACAAAAACAACAACCTTGCAACAATTTCTTTGCCGTTCTGAAACCCTTTAGCGAAAGCCTTAGAATCAGTAATTCATGGCGCCATTAGAGCATTTCTTTACAATGATTTTTATCGAAAATTAATGCTGAAAGCATCTGGTATTCTATTCCAGGGTTATTCTGTGGGTTTTAAGCACAATGATTTAAAGTAATCGTACAGAAATTCTAGCATCAATAACTTTGACAACTCTAGCACGGCGAATCCGATAAACACCGGCTTATCCAACTTTACATTCTGTTTCTTCATCATAACGCCAACCAGGCTATCGCTAAACCGTCTAAAGTCTTGATAGTTAGGTTTAGAGACCAGCTTAATTGCTTGTTTTTCTTTCGTAACTAATCTTACATCTTTACGATTGTGTACGTTCTCCATCGTCTTACCAAAACAGCTGTTGTTCATTAGTTTAAAGAAGTCTTTTTCTGAAGCGTCAGTAGCTTTAGTTCTAAGGTCGGTGTTCTTCATGATGTATGGCCTCATGAAAGGCCCTTGATCGAAAGTAATTATTCGGTGAACGGCGGTAAGTTTCAGTCCGTGCCGTAAGTAAAACTGTAACAGCCTGTAATGGCAGACATATTTAGTTTTGTTAAAGAGGTTAGGCACGAGTTTGGGCGGTTCGGCGGGACTCATCTTTAATCTTTCTGCGGCTAAGGGGAAATCGTTATGGGGGCCGTACAACTCTGCGGGATAATCTAAGTCTACCTCTAGGATTAGTCCTATTGGATTATCGGGTGTAAGCTGTGACAATAGTCCTACCACCCGATCAACCGTATAAGGTCCTGCATCCATTTTAAAGTTTCTTAATGGCAGTGCCTGACTCATGGCCCACCCATACAGATTGTTGGCGTCTAAGTACATCAGATAGTTGGATGGTTTAGTTGGATCATAGTCGTCTAAATACTTGTTGTTGGCCCTGCGGTAAGGATGACAGGCCATGCTAATGCCTCCTCTCAGCCCATCCTCAATCATCTGAAGTGTATCCAGATCCGAGATTAAGTCAATCTCAATGTTTGTAGACTTCAAGAATGCGTCCCAAGACAGCCCCGGGGCAGAGATGTACTGTGATGAATCTAGACCGTAATGTTTCATGCAAGTAGCTCTGTAATTCTGAAAGACGTCAGCTAATAAACACACATCGACCATCAAGTACTGATCGTGATAGTCGCCCATCGTTCGACAGTGTAATTCTGTCCAGGCTTTCTGTGCGTGTTCATAGTCGGCGTCAGATATGCCTCCATCTCTAAGACGGCTGTAAAAGTCGTCTTATTGCGGCAACGCTGGCTCGTCAAACCTCTCCCACGAGTCCATGTATTCATAAGGATAGACGCCTTTACGGACTAAAGATGGGTCAAAATATTTTTTAGTGATTGGGCAGTCTTGTAGAGATTCTGCTAACTTACTTAAACTTGCCATCAGATGCTGGGCAGAGTCATAGAAGGATAAACAGTCTACAGTAAAGGTCATGTACTTTTCTGAAGACTGTGCAATACAGCTAACTCTCTTACATTCAGAAGTTATTGCTTGCATGATAAAGTGCGAATCGTAGCCTCGTAAGTTATGAAAGAAGATTGGCAGCTTCCATTTTTTGGGGTCAACCTTGAGTTGAAGATTGCAACTGATGTGCGCAGCCCCTCTGAATTTCCCAGTAATGTGATCGTGGTCTCTTACTGTTGGGTTTGCTTCCGCTGCTGTCGCGTCTTTACTGTTGGGCGTTAGCTCTGAGCCGCATATCCAGCAGTGTGTGGCTGATTCGTAGCGCCTTTGGTCTTCGGGAGTCATCTTAATGCCCGAGAGATTTAGCTGATTGGAGAATTGATTGCGAAGATGTTTCATGTGCTCCAAAAATCGATTAGTTGCGTTGGGACCTCTGTAAATCTCCGGTTGTGTGTGTCCGCCATCTGATCTAACAACAACAAATGCATAAGAACAGATCTGATGACGGGATAATAAGGTTGTTTTTTGGTCTTGCTGAGGGTTGTAGTACTGCGGCAAGATCGCTTCAAAGTCAGCATAGACTACGTATGGCCTCATCTGCATTTTGTGTACATTCTTAAACCCAACCTTAGACCCCGGTGGGGGCGTAAGAAGTTCGATTTTACAGTCTACAAAACTTTTACAATGTTTCTTATGTTCGGCAGCTGCCTCTATAGATGGGATCCTGACCAAACACCTTCTACAAAGCTCCTGTTTAGATTCGTGCTTTGACGTATAAGCCAGAAGTCTGCTCATTGTTCTAATTAATACATAATGACTCTTGGAACCGTCTGCAAATAGAATCAAGTCTACATGATTTTCAAGTGATTCGCCTAAAGTAGGGGCTTTGGGAGAGATCCTTAGAGGGACTAGATTGTCTACTGGATCCCAGGTGTATACGCTTACGGTTATTGGTTTGTTTTGTTCTTCAAACTGGTCGATACTTTCTACACTCACTGGAAAGGTTATGTTATCAAAGTTCAGCTCATTTATATACTGCCTATAATTAGAAACTCTGTTTGCATGATTTTTAACGTGATGTAAATGCGCCAAAATACACCACATGAAACATAAGTTGTCTGAATTATGTATGTTTAGGACTGCTCGTTTTAACTCTAACTCTCTTGGGAGAGGAAGGTAAGAATTGCCGGCTATAGGAGAGTATTTGGCTTGTCTTAGTCTGATTTCAATGACTGTTCCTTCAGACCAGCCGGAGCCGCGCAATTTCGCTTCTTCACTCGCATGGTTAAACTGTGTAAGCATGTAATCAGCCCATTCAGAATTAAAGTCGTGATAGCTGATTACTTCTTTCTGTCTAGTTGAAACCCAGACTAGTATACTATTATCATCGGGGGTTATATATTCAATCTGAATGGCCAACAACACTTTTACTGGTGGGTTAAATTGAAGAGACTCTGGGATTTTAGAAATGGCATGTGTTACGCTTTCCTGAACGCTTGAGGGGTTAATGATGTCCATGGCTTGTTCACTGAACATATTGCCCACTGGTTTAGCATCCAACGCCTTTGTGCCCGTCATTTTTTAAGGCCAATATATAGGTAATACAAAAAAATAAATACTAAAATTAGCTAATATTTACTAATTTGGGGTAATACAAAAAAAATAAATACTAAAATTTAGTTAAATTGAATAGCTGCTCCTTCAGAGCTAGTAAAAATAGACAATTCGACGCCATCAGGAGCCATAATATCAACTAAAATGGCAATACACTTTATAACTGGGTTGGGCCAAGAATCTGACATTTTACTGATTACGTTGGTTACACTTTCGCGAATATCTGCGTGCTCAAAAAGATCCGCAATTAATTCGCCAAACTTGTTTCTTAACTCTTCTTCATTAATCGGAAATGAAATGAGGCAGGGAACAGTAAACGATAAACAGTAAACAAGTTGGGTATTTTTTGCTCCCATAAGAAAACTTAACACAGAGTAACTTTTATTCAAGACTGGCACAGCCTTTTAAACTTGAATAAAGTCAGACAAATACATAGACGAACAATCTAATAGTGGGGGAAAAAACAAGCGCAGGCCAACAACTGAACTATCTTCATAGTAATGACTTGGCAAAAGATTTGGACTTAAGGAGGGGGGTGGTAATTTGAAGATGGAGAAACTAGGAACATGAAATTAAGAAAATATGTTACAGATATGAAAACTCTTCACTAGCTGCATAAGGGAACCATCGCAACCTCTTTTGAAGGCAGATATATTTGTATTGCCTGCTCCGAGGCCTTTCGTCCGCTGGGTCGGACTCATCAGGGAGACACGGCTGGTTGTGTCTGCGCTCCTGGCGTCAAATAGAGACACACCACAGTCCATAATACTGTGGTGTTCTCACCACCACGAGTGCAAAAAAGAATCCAATAGCACTCCCAAAGCAGCCAGCGAAGAGTAGTAAATGAAACCAAACGAAAGTGTGGGGAGGAAAAAAGTTGCTGAAAAACTAAAGACATTATGCAAACAGTATAAAATAAAGGGGACAATCTTTGAGCCTCCGCTTGAGGATCCACCCAAAGATGCAAGGGAGATCAAAAGACAAACACACAGAAACAAATACAAATAACCTCAATTTAATCAAAACAAAAATCGGAAATGAAATGAGGCAGGGAACAGTAAACGATAAACAGTAAACAAGTTGGGTATTTTTTGCTCCCATAAGAAAACTTAACACAGAGTAACTTTTATTCAAGACTGGCACAGCCTTTTAAACTTGAATAAAGTCAGACAAATACATAGACGAACAATCTAATAGTGGGGGAAAAAACAAGCGCAGGCCAACAACTGAACTATCTTCATAGTAATGACTTGGCAAAAGATTTGGACTTAAGGAGGGGGGTGGTAATTTGAAGATGGAGAAACTAGGAACATGAAATTAAGAAAATATGTTACAGATATGAAAACTCTTCACTAGCTGCATAAGGGAACCATCGCAACCTCTTTTGAAGGCAGATATATTTGTATTGCCTGCTCCGAGGCCTTTCGTCCGCTGGGTCGGACTCATCAGGGAGACACGGCTGGTTGTGTCTGCGCTCCTGGCGTCAAATAGAGACACACCACAGTCCATAATACTGTGGTGTTCTCACCACCACGAGTGCAAAAAAGAATCCAATAGCACTCCCAAAGCAGCCAGCGAAGAGTAGTAAATGAAACCAAACCTCCTTAAGTCCAAATCTTTTGCCAAGTCATTACTATGAAGATAGTTCAGTTGTTGGCCTGCGCTTGTTTTTTCCCCCACTATTAGATTGTTCGTCTATGTATTTGTCTGACTTTATTCAAGTTTAAAAGGCTGTGCCAGTCTTGAATAAAAGTTACTCTGTGTTAAGTTTTCTTATGGGAGCAAAAAATACCCAACTTGTTTACTGTTTATCGTTTACTGTTCCCTGCCTCATTTCATTTCCGATTTTTGTTTTGATTAAATTGAGGTTATTTGTATTTGTTTCTGTGTGTTTGTCTTTTGATCTCCCTTGCATCTTTGGGTGGATCCTCAAGCGGAGGCTCAAAGATTGTCCCCTTTATTTTATACTGTTTGCATAATGTCTTTAGTTTTTCAGCAACTTTTTTCCTCCCCACACTTTCGTTTGGTTTCATTTACTACTCTTCGCTGGCTGCTTTGGGAGTGCTATTGGATTCTTTTTTGCACTCGTGGTGGTGAGAACACCACAGTATTATGGACTGTGGTGTGTCTCTATTTGACGCCAGGAGCGCAGACACAACCAGCCGTGTCTCCCTGATGAGTCCGACCCAGCGGACGAAAGGCCTCGGAGCAGGCAATACAAATATATCTGCCTTCAAAAGAGGTTGCGATGGTTCCCTTATGCAGCTAGTGAAGAGTTTTCATATCTGTAACATATTTTTTAATTTCATGTTCCTAGTTTCTCCATCTTCAAATTACCACCCCCTCCTTAAGTCCAAATCTTTTGCCAAGTCATTACTATGAAGATAGTTCAGTTGTTGGCCTGCGCTTGTTTTTTCCCCCTATTAGATTGTTCGTCTATGTATTTGTCTGACTTTATTCAAGTTTAAAAGGCTGTGCCAGTCTTGAATAAAAGTTACTCTGTGTTAAGTTTTCTTATGGGAGCAAAAAATACCCAACTTGTTTACTGTTTATCGTTTACTGTTCCCTGCCTCATTTCATTTCCGATTTTTGTTTTGATTAAATTGAGGTTATTTGTATTTGTTTCTGTGTGTTTGTCTTTTGATCTCCCTTGCATCTTTGGGTGGATCCTCAAGCGGAGGCTCAAAGATTGTCCCCTTTATTTTATACTGTTTGCATAATGTCTTTAGTTTTTCAGCAACTTTTTTCCTCCCCACACTTTCGTTTGGTTTCATTTACTACTCTTCGCTGGCTGCTTTGGGAGTGCTATTGGATTCTTTTTTGCACTCGTGGTGGTGAGAACACCACAGTATTATGGACTGTGGTGTGTCTCTATTTGACGCCAGGAGCGCAGACACAACCAGCCGTGTCTCCCTGATGAGTCCGACCCAGCGGACGAAAGGCCTCGGAGCAGGCAATACAAAATATCTGCCTTCAAAAGAGGTTGCGATGGTTCCCTTATGCAGCTAGTGAAGAGTTTTCATATCTGTAACATATTTTCTTAATTTCATGTTCCTAGTTTCTCCATCTTCAAATTACCACCCCCCTCCTTAAGTCCAAATCTTTTGCCAAGTCATTACTATGAAGATAGTTCAGTTGTTGGCCTGCGCTTGTTTTTTCCCCCACTATTAGATTGTTCGTCTATGTATTTGTCTGACTTTATTCAAGTTTAAAAGGCTGTGCCAGTCTTGAATAAAAGTTACTCTGTGTTAAGTTTTCTTATGGGAGCAAAAAATACCCAACTTGTTTACTGTTTATCGTTTACTGTTCCCTGCCTCATTTCATTTCCGATTTTGTTTTGATTAAATTGAGGTTATTTGTATTTGTTTCTGTGTGTTTGTCTTTTGATCTCCCTTGCATCTTTGGGTGGATCCTCAAGCGGAGGCTCAAAGATTGTCCCCTTTATTTTATACTGTTTTGCATAATGTCTTTAGTTTTTCAGCAACTTTTTTCCTCCCCACACTTTCGTTTGGTTTCATTTACTACTCTTCGCTGGCTGCTTTGGGAGTGCTATTGGATTCTTTTTTGCACTCGTGGTGGTGAGAACACCACAGTATTATGGACTGTGGTGTGTCTCTATTTGACGCCAGGAGCGCAGACACAACCAGCCGTGTCTCCCTGATGAGTCCGACCCAGCGGACGAAAGGCCTCGGAGCAGGCAATACAAATATATCTGCCTTCAAAAGAGGTTGCGATGGTTCCCTTATGCAGCTAGTGAAGAGTTTTCATATCTGTAACATATTTTCTTAATTTCATGTTCCTAGTTTCTCCATCTTCAAATTACCACCCCCCTCCTTAAGTCCAAATCTTTTGCCAAGTCATTACTATGAAGATAGTTCAGTTGTTGGCCTGCGCTTGTTTTTTCCCCCACTATTAGATTGTTCGTCTATGTATTTGTCTGACTTTATTCAAGTTTAAAAGGCTGTGCCAGTCTTGAATAAAAGTTACTCTGTGTTAAGTTTTCTTATGGGAGCAAAAAATACCCAACTTGTTTACTGTTCTTCTTCATTAGCTTCCAGCTCCATCATTAACTCTAAGGTGCAGCATATATTTTTAAGCTCTGTAACTACTTTGGACGTCATTTTTTAAGGCCAATATATAAGTAATACAATAATTAAATCGGGCTCGTTTTTGGGTTTAGTTGATCGTTTGCAAGGTTCTGCTTTGCAATGTTCTTTCTGATTGCCTCAGCGTCTACCTGTTGTGAAGTAAAAGTCTTTCTCCATTTCTTTTGGAGGTCGATCTTTTGGCGTCTGTAATTATCGCCGTCAGCCATGGCTCGTTTAAATTCTTCGTCTGTTACTTTTCCATCCAGTAATGTATTGCTTATAATCAGCCTTAATGAATGAAGTTTTGCTGTTGCTAGGGCTACAATGGCGGTGTGCTTTTGTAATTTGGGTGTTAGCTTCTTTAAAACAGCACTTACAATCGTGGACATGGCAACTAAACCCAAACCAACACTCCCAAAAGCTATGGATATCGGTGCTCCAACTCCAGTAGCTAAAAGAGCGACACTAGACCCGGTGCTTAAGCCGGCTACAACTGATGAGCCGGTGATTATATAAGAAAGGACATTTAAAGCTTTAGCATATTTCTTTCTAGTAACCCTATACTTGTTCAAATCACTTTCTATTTCCTCTTCAAGCTTAGTCATGTGCTTTAATCTAAACTGCTGGCCGTCTTCCATTTTAAACAAGATTATTTTTTTTAATCCTGTACATATCTTCTTATTAACCCTTCTGGCAGCACTTCATCAACAGAGTAAAACGCAATAAAATCAACATACTTAATAAAAATAAAATCAAGCATTGTTAGTTTGTCTTTGTCAACCATCACAGTAACTTTGTCAGAAGATACAGAAGTGTTTATTTCATCCCCGTTTTTAGTAATAGCAATAACAAGCCTAAGAGGGCCGCCCAAGTTTTCAGACTTTATTTGTACACCTCTGATTAACGTATGCTCTGGCAAACTAGGATCAGCCTCCCTTGGAGTAATAAATAAACGAAAAAGCATCGTCATTTTTCTAGGCAGTGATTCTAGTTTGGGGTTAAACTCTAAGCCGACAGTGTCGCCCCCCACTTCAGCTAAGGACTTCTTTCTCCGCAGCATATATACAGAGCCCTGCCTAGTTATTTCAATCTGCTTTTTCTGTTGTGTTCCTGGGACTAGGCTAGCAAGAAGGCGTCCTTCATTCAAAGCTTTTCTAAAATTGTATTTCTTATCAAAGTATACATAGGGGCTTCGTAGTTCAAACTTTAAATTCCAGTTAATGTCAGGAAGCAACGCCCAAGCATTCTCTCGTTTATGAAGTTTGTATTCCTGTTTACCAAAATCGTTTGCTCTTAGATTTCTTATCTCTTCCAGGGCGGGATATTGCTGTCGTTTTTTATCTTCAATTTCTATTCGTTTGTAAACGCCATCGTCTGTGTACTCAAATCCATAAACATTTCCTGCCGCTCCTATTAGATCAAAGTCCGTTGTATCTGCTAGATCTTTTAGCTCTACTGCGGCGCATTTAGGAGCTAACTCCGCTTTTGATTCTGGCCCTCGAGACATTTTTTTTTAATATAAACAATTTATTATTAAGCAATCTGTAATAAGCAATCTATAATGAGCAATCTGTAATAAACAATTTGTAATAACCAATCTATAATGAGCAATCTATAATAAGCAAACGTATTGAACTGGCGGGTCAGTCCGTAAGCATAGTTTAGCGTGCTTAGATTTTTCTAGCTGCTCTTTTATTTTTTTTAGTTCATCCTTGTCCCTGATTATATAATTTTCACTTAAACATTCTTCAAAACTATCCCTGTCCTTAGTATAGAATAAGATGACTGATTTTAATTGCGATCTAAAGTCTTTTAAGACAGCATTGTATTTTTGAGTCAAGAGCCAAACAGAAACTAATGCGTGTCTTCCGCTAAAGGCCAGCTTAGACAGAGTCCTTCTTTTTTTAACAATGTCTTGTTCGGCTGAACAGTCATCAATAATAAACAGCGTTTCAGTTCCCTCAAATAGCCTATAGTAATGTTCTAAACAGTCGCTTAGCTTGTCAGTAGGATCAACTAAAAATATATTCTCGTCTGTCCAAACAAACTGCCTTTCTTTATAAGGCTTGTTGTGCTTAATGGTTGTGCAGAATATAACAATGTACTCGTAATGAAACCTGTAGATTGTTTGTAACAAATCAAGCACGAAGACAGTTTTCCCACACCCAGTAATCCCGCAAATAAGCGAACAGTGCGGGTCTTTAGGTAAAAAGTTCAAACTATCCATCTGTTTTAATAGGCTATTTCTTTCAGTCTATTTTCTTCAATGTTCAGCTGGGCGTCATAAACCACAAAAACGTGCATTTGTATCTGGCCATTCTCCTCCTCTTCCTTATTAATCTGTATGAGTATGCCATCTGACCCTACCCTTCTTCCACTCCCGTGTAGTCTGTTGTCATACGTTGATCTAAAATCCAGCCATAGTCCATATTTATCTGTTAGATAATCTTCGAGTCTTACATCGTGAAGGTGAAGTTTTTTACACACATGATCGGCTATGGGACTTGTCTGTCTGCCTCCGGCGAATAACTTTCTTATTTCATCAAAGTGTTGGTCAGGTAACAGTCCAGCTGAATACAACTGAAAAGGCTTGCCATCTACTGTACAAGACAGTTGCTCAATTTTTGGGTTGTAAAACACCTCAGATTCTCTCTGAAAAGGAGCTGAGGGTTTAGTAAATAGCAAGAGAACCCCCTTTAGAGACCTTAAAGAATTGCTTATAGCTATTTCCCAGACAGTGTCTTGCTTGTTTTTAATCGCTAGACTGTGGTGTAAAACTCTTTCAAAGTAAACAACCGCCCTACTTTTATACTGATTTAAGATTATTCTAGCCAGTTCGGGGTTAGTAACAACGTCAAAATTAAGAGAGATGTTACTGGCAGTGTATCTAGCTGTTGGGTCATCTGATAGAATAACAGACCCGCTGTCATTGAATGTCAGTTCATAAGTAAGTCTGTCTCTTAGTGCGCCTTGGTAATATGGCTGATGGGTTTTTAACAGTTCAAAATCTAGAGGGATGCAAAATCTGTTCTTAAATGCTCGCGCTATTGCCTGGTCTCCCTCGTCTTCCTTTGCATCTGCAGCATTAAGCCTGTGCTTAAGACCGTTTGGGCTCTGGATTCCTTGAAAGATTTTGTCTTTTCTTTCTGTTCTAGGCAGCCACAGATCAGAATAGAGATTAAAAATGTCTGCGCTACTCAGTGAGAAGACTTCTCTACCTTCCAGTTTAATTACCATATTTTTAATGATGGCCCTGCCCAGGTTAGCAACGACAGTAGCATTAGGATCCGTCGACTCAATATCTATTTTGAATGACAGCCTGGCAGTGCCTGGCATTATAACATCGTCAGGCCCAAGGTCACTAAATCTTACTGTTAATATTTCATTGGGCTCAATTGTTGATGGATTATTTACAACGCGTACAGTCTGTCTTATGCCTTTTATGCCGTGGGGTTCCTTCGCTTTTCTGAATGGATCAAGGTCGCAGCCGTATGGGTTCATTTTTTATAAAACAAAAAATAATAAATATATAAATATGGCTGATGAAGATTTTGGCGCGATTGAATCTATTGAAGAAGAAGATGAAACAGAATTGGGCCCTTCATTGCAAGATGAACTTGAAGAAGCACGTTCTTTAATCCCTTCATTAGAAGAAGAAACACCCCCTGGAGTTATTACAGCTCGTGCAGAACTATTATCAAATAAAATTAACTCATTCTATAGAAGCATAGGACTAGAGCCGCCAGAAGGCCCCAGTGCTTTTGATTTTAAGATGGATAAAAATAATCATTTGTATGTAAGGACTAGTAAAGGCCTTGTACGACTTACTACAAAGCCAGACCCGGCCAAGTTTTTAAGCAAGAGTACAATTCTTAGAAATCTCCCTGTTGCCGACCGAAGGCGATTAGGCCTTATTAAAGATTTAAGGCCTGAGGCTGTTAGTGCTTTACAGAACTTGGGGCAAAGGCTGCCAACACGATCTGAAATAGAAATGATCTCTATTCAAGAATTAAGTCAAAGAACAGATGAGGCAATAGCAGAAATTGAGACGAGTTTTAATGAGGAGACACAGTTAAAAACAATTGCTGGTTCGCCTAGTCAAAGAGAACGTGAGCTGAGTCCTGAAGAAGAAGCAGCTTTAGAAACAATTGATGATCCTCCATTGTCTGAGAGTGTGCACAAGAATCTTAAAGCTTCTCTGCGTCAACTCAGGGGTCTTGATGAAGCTCTACGGAGAATAAATGGCGAGCTAAAAAACAACTTGTCAAAACTTGGTGAGCTAGAGAGAGAGATAAGAGAAGAAAAAAATAAACTGGCTGATGCAGATGATAACAATTTAGGGTTAGAAGAAAAGGCTAGAATACAGGCGAAAATACAGAATTTAATGGAACTAAAGGCAGACAGGTTAGAAACGCTGTCTACTAACAGAGAACAAATAGTATTACAAACAAACAGAATCAAAGAAACTATACACAGACTCCTTCAGGAAAATACTACGTTAGCCGAAAGAATAAGGGTTCTGTTCAGAGAGCAGGGGATTACAATAGTTAGTATATTAACAGCCGTTGGGTTTGCTATCTCTACACTGGTTTATGCATTAACTGGCAGTGCGCCAGCAGGGCCAGTAGTGCCTCCATCGCCTCAGCCCGGTAAAAGTTGGATTAGAAAACAACTGCGCCATCTAGCAAACTTATTAAAGAAGTTAGCTGTCAAAGCGCTTGATGCTCTGCCTGGCATAATAGGCAGTGTTGTTAGTTGGGTTTTGTCTACCATAGGCAAAGTGGCTGGTTATATGGCCGACCATCTGTGGACGTTAGGAGTGCTGGCTGCCGGTTTAATTTTTAGTGAAATAAAGTATGGCTAATCCAGTAAAAGTTAAAAACACAACAAGGGCCGTCTTTTCGCTAGTGTGTCTGTCGGGGTGAGGTACATCAACAGGTGGGGGGTCGCTTTCTGGACTGCTTATAACTGGCGGTGGGTCGCTTTCAGGGCTAGATACTTTTTTCAAAATGGCTGGCGCGGGCCTTGTGTTTAAGCCTTGATTGTGTCCTAAGTTTTGATCGTCTCCGGCTATGAGGATTTCATTATTATAATTCTGTATCATGCCAATCTGTAGTCTGAGGTCAGAAGGTAGCATGTATAATCCATGACCCACAACAAAGTCAACCTTTGACCTAGCATGTGAAAGAACGTTTTGGTACCTTTGTATGCTGGAAGGCAAATCAACAGCGGAGTTAATAGCATCTTCTAAATTGGCTAGAAATTGTTTTCTGGCGTCAAAGCCTGTAGATTGATCCACTATGCTAGACTTGGTCTGTGCTTGCGCTCCTAAAAGGCACCAAACGTACGTGCGTATGGAGTCATTAAGTCTTTGCACTCCTGGCATTGTTAGGCCTTTACTTTCATCTAAGATAAATGTTGCCCAAGCATTGGGGTGTTTTTGTTCTATTGATCCCAATCTAACTTGGGAGTTTGGCTTAAAAGAGGTGTGGCCGGGCCAGTAGTCAAAATTATATTCTCTATGCGTGCCCCACAAATACAATGTGCCCAACCCGTGATTGCGGTCTAACTTTTGTCTAAAGTTATTTGAAGGGTTAATGTTAAATTCGTTGCAGATTCTTTCATATGCATTCTTGTCCATTGGACTGAGAAATGGATTAAACGCGTTGTCGTTGGGGAGGGGTACTTGTAGTTCAGTTAGTATGCGTCTATACTGATAATAAACATGAAAGTTATATACTGACCTTACTAAGAGGTTGGGGTGGTATAAATGGTTTGCATATGAAACACCGCAGCCAGTAGTTGAGCAGTAAATGGCAAAATTTAACTGCTTCTGGTAAAAAGCCATAGGGTTGGATGACCATGCTGATGGCACTCTATCACTCTTTATTGGAGGATTTAAATATCTAGTTAGTGGGTTTACAAGTCTGACTAGAAAGCCATATGATTCATCCACTGCGATGGTTAGGCTACTAAAGTCCAAAGATTTGGGCTCATAACCCCCCCCCCCCCCCCCCCTACGTCGTAAGTGGCACTTTCATTATATTTAAGAGGCTCCATTTTAAATAGATTTTTTAAAAAAGGATTTAAAAAGGATGCACATTTATATAACTAAACAAAACACGCGTGTGTTCTTAAAGTATCCAATTGACAATAGGCGCGGTGATAGTAGGGTTGCTCTTAGAGAAATTGGTTTTAAAGTTAAGTGGTTTAATATATCTGAAGAAGCTCAGAATAACTGGATTAATATTAGTAACGAGGGGGGCAATCAAATAACTCATGAAAAAATACCAGAAGGCTATTACAACTTTTGTTCTTTAAAAGAAGTATTTATCGAATTAGGCATATTGCTAAAAATTAACGAAGCAAACCTCAGAATTACTGTGCATTTTCTACCAGAAGAAAGAAGAGAATACACTTTTCCTAAAGGTCTTGCTAGAATCTTGGGCTTCCACAGTACTAGCAGATCTTATAAATTTAGTACAAGAGAAGACATCTATCAATTTGAAAGCAATGAGCCGTCTGATTTTCTCGTGAACCCAATGTTGTATGTCCATTTACAAGAGTTAAAAACAGATACTAATTTATTTGATGGCCATCCATCTACCGTTCTAAGAGTACTGCCATCAATTAAGGCGGGGTTTTGCGATTATCAGTTAAGCACATTTGGTGAAAACAGTCGGTTTAAAGAATTAGTTGCGGGGTCTATAAATTCAGTGTGTGTAAAAATAACTAACCAAGATGGAAGGCCGGTTGTTTGTTCTGATTTGTTGGTAGTGCTGGAAGTAGAAGAGCGTAAAAAAATAGTAAGGGCTCAATCCCGCGGGCGTTAATCAGAGAGAAAGTTTAAATGTGCGGTTCTAGAGCAGGAAAATTATTTCGCCCGCAAACCCCACTTTCACGCGATTAGATTTGTTTAACAAAAAAATAGCTAAAGGGGTTTGCGGGCGATTAGATTTGTTTAATTTTGTAGCTATTTTTTTGGTTAAGAAAATTTGATTATGTGAAAAGGGGGGCTTGCGGGCGAAATAAGATTGCTGGCCAAGAACCGGCGTCTAATCTTTCTCTCTCTCTCTCTCTCTCTCTCTCTCTCTCTCTCTCTCTCTCTCTCTCTCTCTCTCTCTCTCTCTTATAAACAATAGAAATTATGAAAACAATGTGGAATTTGGGTAGGATGGACATAATCATCTTTTTTAAACTATTTGACACGATGGTGAAACCAATGCTATTGTACGCTGCAGAGGTATGGGGTATTACACAATATAAAACTATCGAAGCGGTCCATCTGTTTGCCTGTAAAAAAACTGTTAAGTGTTAGCCCTAAAACACCAAATGCAATGGTCTATGGGGAGACTGGTCGCTATAGTCTTTATATAGACAGCACACTAAGAGCACTTAGCTATTGGTTCTCCTTACAACAGATGGAACTGAATAGAATACCCAAGCAAGCATATCTTTCCTTGATTAACAGCCTTATGAACAACACCGACGACTGAACGATAAAAAATAATTGGGCATATGATATAAAATGTTGTCTTGACAGATATGGATTTTCTGAAGTGTGGTTAGTGGGTGGGGTCGGAAATATTAATATGTTTAAGAAGATTTTTAGGCAAAGGATGGTAGACTGTTTTCAGCAAGACTGGGTTAGCAAATTAAATTCAGGTGATCGCTTCAACACCTATTATTCATTTAAGTCTCTTTTGCAACCAGAACCGTATCTAACCTATTTAACGGTTAACAAATTTAAAATGTATTTCACCAGATTTCGTCTTGGGTTAAACGACCTGAATATAAATAGCAGATACAAAGAAAATATCAAAGCATGTCCTTTTTGTAACCAACTTGAGAACGAACTCCACTTTCTATTAAGATGCAGTGCTTTTATGCCTCTCAGAGAAAAATACATACTGAAGCACAGACAATTTCAGAACGTGAACTCTATTGAACTAAAACAATTACTTGCAAACGAAAATTGCATATTACAAGAGATATTGCTATGTACATTTATTATGCATTGAAAAAAAGAGAAGAGCTCGTATCTCAGGAAGAGGCCTTAAAATCATATAAAATGTTCTCATATATACAATATGTGACGAGTTGAACTAATTAGCAGAGGCATCAATCATTTTCGAACATTATATAGAGAACCAGTCTTATGAGATTGCAAGAGTGTGTCATTTTTATGAATCGGAAACATTAACCATGCGCTGAGAAAACGATCAAAACAACGTGGGAGAGGAGAAGGGGGAAAGTACACAACAAGACAAGACAGTGCAAGTCGCTAATTATTGTTGATTAATGTACACAAAAAGACAAGACAGTGCAAGTCGCTAATTATTGTTGATTAATGTACACAAAAAGACAAGACAGTGCAAGTCGCTAATTATTGTTGATTAATGTACACAAAAAGACAAGACAGTGCAAGTCGCTAATTATTGTTGATTAATGTACACAAAAAGACAAGACAGTGCAAGTCGCTAATTATTGTTGATTAATGTACACAAAAAGACAAGACAGTGCAAGTCGCTAATTATTGTTGATTAATGTACACAAAAAGACAAGACAGTGCAAGTCGCTAATTATTGTTGATTAATGTACACAAAATGACAAGACAGTGCAAGTCGCTAATTATTGTTGATTAATGTACACAAAAAGACAAGACAGTGCAAGTCGCTAATTATTGTTGATTAATGTACACAAAAAGAAAAGACAGTGCAAGTCGCTGATTATTGTTGATTAATGTACACAAAAGACAAGACAGTGCAAGTCGCTATTATTGTTGATTAATGTACACAAAAAGACAAGACAGTGCAAGTCGCTAATTATTGTTGATTAATGTACACAAAAAGACAAGACAGTGCAAGTCGCTGATTATTGTGATAATGTACACAAAAAGACAACACAGTGCAAGTCGCTAATATTGTTGATTAATGTACACAAAAAGAAAAGACAGTGCAAGTCGCTAATTATTGTTGATTAATATACACAAAAAGAAAAGACAGTGCAAGTCGCTAATTATTGTTGATTAATATACACAAAAAGGAAAGACAGTGCAAGTCGCTAATTGTTGTGATTAATGTACACAAAAGAAAAGACAGTGCAAGTCGCTAATTATTGTTGATTAATGTACACAAAAAGACAAGACAGTGCAAGTCGCTAATTATGTGATTAGACACAAAAAGAAAAAACAGTACAGTCGTAATTGTTGTAGATTAATGTACACAAAAAGAAAAGACAGTCAAGTCGCTAATTGTTGTTGATTAATGTACATAAAAAAGAAAAGACAGTACAAGTCGCTAATTGTGTTGATTACTCTTTTCAGTACTTGTGTAATCATTGTTTCTTTTTCTGAACTGGACGTATTTCATTAAAGGCAAAAGTATTGAGATGTTTCAGTGGAAGATATGTGCAATTGACGTATTTCATTAAAGGCAAAAGTATTGAGATGTTTCAGTGGAAGATATGTGCAATTGCGTATTTCATTAAAGGCAAAGTATTGAGATGTTTCAGTGGAAGTATGTGCAATGACGTATTTCATTAAGCAAAAGTATTGAGATGTTTCAGTGGAAGATATGTGCAATTGACGTATTTCATTAAAGGCAAAAGTATTGAGATGTTTCAGTGGAAGATATGTGCAATTGACGTATTTCATTAAAGGCAAAAGTACTGAGATGTTTCAGTGGAAGATATGTGCAATTGACGTATTTCATTAAAGGCAAAAGTACTGAGATGTTTCAGTGGAAGATATGTGCAATTGACGTTTCATAAAGGCAATACTGAGATTTTCAGTGAAGTATGTGCAATTGAGTATTCATTAAGGCAAAGTACTGAGATGTTTCAGTGGAAGATATGTGCAATTGACGTATTTCATTAAAGGCAGAAGTATTGAGATGTTTCAGCGGAAGATATGTGCAATTGACGTATTTCATTAAAGGCAGAAGTATTGAGATGTTTCAGTGGAAGATATGTGCAATTGACGTCATTAGTGTAACGGGGCATCATGTCAAAGAATGAACGATCGGTTACAGTGTACCATTTGAATGAATGCACTGTGTTATTTACATTGTGTATTGTTCACTGTAGGACAGCCATTTGTTTTTAAATCATAAAAATAATCACGTTTCTATCAAACAGCATGCTTTTCTTTTTCTCACCTATATTTCAATTCCATCTGAATCCTAAAATTCAAGGTTTAACACGATTATGTCTGTAAGTGTAAAAACAAAAACAGAAAAAACCTCTGTTTATAACAATTGCAATGGTAATGTTGCTTATAGCCCCGCCGATCGCAAAGGGCCATATGAGGGCTGTTACTACGTTGAAAATAACTTTCAAGTCATTGAAAAAAAAAAAGCATCATTCACACAACTCTTTAAAAAATATCTTCCAAAAACACACAGGAAATTGTGTTAAAGATCTTTCCTTCGTAAAATATTAGATCATTTGAAAAATGTTAATCTCTCTTAGATATTCAAAGATCACATCAGTGGGACATCTCTGAACAAGGCTTTCATGGAGTCTGCTATAGAGTGTTTATATCTCACATCGTGCAAGTCCAACACTCTAAAAGGATATCCTTTCACAGTGAGTATACATGACATGGAATGCACCACGGATTTCTTCACCTGTTAAAAGACAAGAATGGGTGCAAAACGAATGGCTTGTATGCAAACGGCATAAAACTGTTTCTTCTTTACGGCCGCCTCAGGAACATGGTAAAAACTCTTTTAGGTTTGAACGGATTTCAAACAGTTTGTTATCCATCTGCGAGTCCCATTCCTCTTGCCAGAGGTCTCTGACATCAGTCTGGGCTTTGGGTTTCAGATCAGTGTGAGGGATAGACAGTCTGCTCAACCCTTTCTTTGTGGCAATCTTGGCAAGTTGATCAACCATTTCGTTGCCTAAATGCCTTCATGGCTGGGAACCCAAGCAAAAACTATGTTGTATCCATCTGAATTCAGTGAGGTGTACAGTTCAAAACTTAGCAGGTGAGAGTGCTCGAGGTTACGTAACATAAATTCAAAGTGTGATAACGTAAATAGTGACAAATACCTCTTTAATATGAAACAAATTAACTCTCTCTCTCTCTCTCTCTCTCTCTCTCTCTCTCTCCACACACACACACACACACACACACACACACACACACACACACACACACACACACACAAGAAAGAGAGAGGGAAAGAGGGTGAGAGAGAGAGGGAGAAGAGAGACAGACAGACAGACAGAGAGACAGAGACAGAGGCAGAGACAGATAGGCAGACAATAAAAGACAGACAGACAGAGTGACCGACTGACTGACAGACGGAAACAGAGACAGAGAGAGAGAGAGAGAGAGAGAGAGAGAGAGAGGGGGAGGAAGTACGAAATGTTACAATGATTTATGAGGTAGATGAGGTAGGATGGGGAGCTGATAGCTTATTTACAGAGAGAAGAGAGAGAGAGAGAGAGAGAGAGGAGAGAGAGAGGAGAGAAGAATAGACGAATGATTGTTTATTGAGTAGATGAGGGTAGGATGGGCGAGATGATAGTATCTTAAGGGGAGAGAGAAGAGAGGGATGTAAGGTGGTCAGTATGAGAGATGAGGAGATAGAATGACAGGTAGGTCAAGTATAGAATGACGAGTGATCTTAAGGTGGTCAGTATAGAATGATGTGATCTAAGGTGGTCAGTATAGAATGACGGTGATCTAAGGTGGTCAGTATAGAATGACGGTGATCTAAGGTGGTCAGTATAGAATGACGGTGATCTAAGGTGGTCAGTATAGAATGACGGTGATCTAAGGTGCTCAGTATAGAATGACCATGATCTAAGGTAGTCAGTATAGAATGACGGTGATCTAAGGTGGTCAGTATAGAATGACGGTGATCTAAGGTGGTCAGTATAGAATGATGGTGATCTAAGGTGGTCAGTATAGATGACAGTGATCTAAGGTGGTCAGTATAGAATGATGGTGATCTAAGGTGGTCAGCATAGAATGATGGTGATCTAAGGTGGTCAGTGTAGATTGACAGTGATCTAAGGTGGTCAGTATAGAATGACGATAATCTAAGGTGGTCAGTATAGAATAACAGTGATGTAAGATGGTCAGTATAGAATGACGATGATCTAAGGTGGTCAGTATAGAATGACGATGATCTAAGGTGGTCAGTATAGAATGACGGTGATCTAAGGTGGTCAGTATAGAATGACGATGATCTAAGGTGGTCAGTATAGAATGACAATGATCTAAGGTGGTCAGTATAGAATGATGGTGATCTAAGGTGGTCAGTATAGAATGACAGTGATCTAAGGTGGTCAGTATAGATGACAGTGATCTAAGGTGGTCAGTATAGAATGACAGTGATCTATGGTGGTCACTATAGAATGACGGTGATGTAAGGTGGTCAGTATAGAATGACGATGATCTAAGGTGGTCAGTATAGAATGACGATGATCTAAGGTGGTCAGTATAGATGACAGTGATCTAAGGTGGTCAGTATAGATGACAGTGATCTAAGGTGGTCAGTATAGAATGATGGTGATCTAAGGTGGTCAGTATCAGATGACGGTGATCTAAGGTGGTCAGGATAGAATGACGGTGATCTAAGGTGGTCAGTATAGAATGACGGTGATCTAAGGTGGTCAGTATAGAATGATGGTATCTAAG
>JAMYXO010000289.1:7500-15000 GCA_033310375.1 Conus canariensis | reverse complement strand
ACACACACACACACACACACACCACACACACGCACACACACACACACACACACACACACACACACACACTGACAGAGAGAGAGACTTAACTCAAATAGTTTAATTGCAAAGGCCACCATCGACCTATTTGCAATGAGATAAAGAACAAAAATAGAACACACACGCGCTCGGCGCATATGCTGAAAATTATGAAAGAAAATGTTTGCACAGCAGAATGTTCTTCCTAAAATTACTCCGCCATTTGTGTGTTACCTGATAGCTGTTCTTCTTTACGTTTTAGGGCTTTAAAACTGAACACAGCTACAGAGCAAGTTACAATTCTCTTTTCATTTTGCAGTAAAAGAAGCAATGATGCTTGATGAACTTTTCTAGTATGAGGCAAAATGTATTTATCGCTTAATCTTTATAGGATAGACAATCAAAAAATGTATTGTGTCCTTGATTTAATTACAGAATGGCACTTTGATGGACAATCAAGTCACTAATACCAAGTCGAAATCTCACGAACACTGCGAAATTTATGAATTGTAATATCAGTTAAATGTTTCTTAGGCTGCCATAAGGATTTGGAGGATCAATGGAGAGACAGAGAGAGAGAGAGAGAGAGAGAGAGAGAGAGAGAGAGAGAGAGAGAGGAGAGGAGGGGGGACGCAAATGATAAACTAAGATATGAAGGTCATGAGCTCTAGTCTCGCTCTGCGTGTTTTTCCGTCAGTCTGTCTGTCTGCCTGTTTGTCTGCCTGTCTATCTGTCTTTCTGTCTACTGTCTGTCTATCTGTCTGTCTCTCTCTCCTCTCTCTCTCTCTCTCTCTCTCTCCTCTCTCTCCTCTCCTCTCTCTCTCCCCTCTCTTCTCTCTCTCTCTCTCTCTCTCTCCTCTCTCTCTCTCTCGTCTCTCTCTCTCTCTCTCTCTCTCTCTGTCTCTCTCCCTGTTGTCTCTCCTGTCATCTCTGCTCTGTCTCTCTCTGTCTCCCTGCTCTCTCTCCCTGCTGCTGTAGAATGTTTGTGCTCAGGTATCTGTATAAACTCACGGATGCTGTAGAGACTTGATCTCAAGCTGCTATCTGAACACACCCCGGACATGCTGATAGAATGATTTGATCTCAAAGAATGTTCTGAACACACTCACGGAGCATGCATGATAAAGAGGAAGCTTTGATCTCACACACTCCATTGTACAACACCTCACTGGCACTGATAGAAATGATCTCAAATTGTGTATGACACACTCACAATGTTAACAGTTGGAAATGCAATTAATCATGACACACTGCACTGAGTACACACACATGCTGATAGAAATGATTTGATGCTCAAGGAATGATATCTTGGAAACACTGCTACCTGGACATGCTGATATGAATGATTTACCAACAATGATGCTACCTGGCACTACACTGGCACATTATCGTTACAACACACTTGGTGCTACCTGGCACTACACTGACACATTGATCGTTACACACACATTGGCTGCTACCTGCACTGCACTGACATATTGATCGTTACAACACATTGGCTGCTACCTGGCACTACACTGACAATTATCGTTACACACACATTGGCTGCTACCTGGCACTACACTGACACATTGATCGTTACAACACATTGGCTGCTACCTGGCACTACACTGACAATTGATCGTTACACACACATTGGCTGCTACCTGGCACTCACTGACATATTGATCGTTACACATTGGCTGCTACCTGGCACTACACTGACATATTGATCGTTACAAACACATTGGCTGCTACCTGGCACTACACTGACATATTGATCGTTACACACACATTGGCTGCTACCTGGCACTACACTGACACATTGATCGTTACACACACATTGGCTGCTACCTGGCACTACACTGACATATTGATCGTTACAACACATTGGCTGCTACCTGGCACTACACTGACATATTGATCGTTACAAACACATTGGCTGCTACCTGGCACTACACTGACATATTGATCGTTACAAACACATTGGCTGCTACCTGGCACTACACTGACATATTGATCGTTACAAACACATTGGCTGCTACCTGGCACTACACTGACACATTGATCGTTACAACACATTGGCTGCTACCTGGCACTACACTGACATATTGCCATGTCCTTACATGCAACATTGGCTACTGATAACGACACAGATCTCAACCTTGGCTCTACGGCACTACACGAATATTGATCGTTACACAGGCACTGACAATACATTGAGACACAACTGTCTACCTGGCACTACACTGACATTGATCGTTACAAACACATTGGCATGCTACACTCTGTGAACATGACTAGCACTGAACTACATTGATCGTACAAACACATTGCTGCTACCTGGCACTACATGACATTGCGTTACAAACACATTGGTGCTACTGGCACACACTGACATTGATCGTTACAACACATGGCTCTACTGCACTACACTGACATTTGATCGTTACAAACACATTGGCAGCTACCTGCACTACACTGACACATTGATCGTTACCCGTCTGAGGCATGATACATGTGTGACTGCTTGTGAAGAATGTGCAGTCCAGTTTAGGTGCAATTAACCAGTCCTTACATGGCAAAAGACATAACCCAGGTATTGAACACAGATCCACTGATCAATAGGCATTGAACACAGATCCACTGATCAATAGGCATTGAACACAGAGGCACTGATCAATAGGCATTGAACACAGAGACACTGATCAATAGGCATTGAACACAGAGCCACTGATCAATAGGCATTGAACACAGAGCCACTGATCAATAGGCATTGAACACAGATCCACTGATCAATAGACATTGAACACAGAGGCACTGATCAATAGACATTGAACACAGATCCACTGATCAATAGGCATTGAACACAGAGGCACTGATCAATAGACATTGAACACAGAGGCACTGATCAATAGGCATTGAACACAGAGGCACCGATCAATAGACATTGACCACAGAGGCACTGATCTGATCAATAGGCATTGAACACAGAGGCACTGATCAACAGACATTGAACACAGAGGCACTGATCAATAGACATTGAACACAGAGGCACTGATCAATTGGCATTGAACACAGAGGCACTGATATCAATATGATCAATAGACATTGAACACAGAGGCACTGATCAATAGACATTAAACACAGAGGCACTGATCAATAGGCATTGAACACAGATGCACTGATCAATAGGCATTGAACACAGAAGCACTGATCAATAGACATTGAACACAGAGGCACTGATCTGATCAATAGACATTGAACACAGAGACACTGATCAATAGGCATTGAACACAGAGACACTGATCAATAGACATTGAACACAGAGACACTGATCAATAGACTTGACACAAGATGTCATAGACATTGACACAGAGGCACTGATCAATAGACATTAACACAGAGGCACTGATCAATAGACATTGAACACAGAGGCACTGATCAATAGACATTGAACACAGGCACTGATCAATAGACATTGAACACAGGCACTAATCAGAGGCGGGTCTTGCATACAGTGTCATCGCTGTACTCTGCCTGCCCCGGACCACTTCCTGCACAGCTCTGAAACCCCTTGGTCCCTCAATGGCCAAAGGTGAGGCCCAGAACAAGGATGCACTTCGTGTGGGATACTCCTTCAGCACATGGACAGACACACGTGTAAAACACTCTGTCGTCTAGAACATCCTTGGCTCTGTCCTCCTTACCCTCATCCCTGACCATACTCACTGTTTGTGCAGACAGATCCCAGACAGCAAGAGGGCAGGACAGAGACAGACCTTAATATGTGACCTAGAAATAAAACACGCTGACGGTTACATTGACCAAAAGAGTGTTTTAGGCATGAAACAATATGTGGCTGTTCGTGCTTATGCCAGACCAGTTTATACTCAGTTTTCGTGCCAGTCAATACTTATTGGACAACGGGAAATGACAAAAATATTGATGTTCTATCTTAAGCCTCATTATTGAACAAATCGACAAATAGACTTAGAAATTCAGTCTCATTGAAACTGATGTATCCGTCGATGCGTTGAATGAATGAGTGTCGTCTAATATGTCTGTATTTAGGACCTCCTTCGTCGCCATTTCAGGATCAGTTTGTCCCAGAATTCAGTATGGGGTGATCTGAGTCGTGTAACAAACAGCAATGGATACTGTATGCATCAAACGTATTTTCATCAGTGTGTTCGTCGATGTGTTCAGTGAGTAGGCTACATACAGAATATTCTGTTTCACTCATTGTTATCTGAGGATTTACCTGTGTCTATATAGACTATTATGCGATCTGGACTAGACGTTAGACTGGTTTTTATCAGTATTTTCCTTGGTGTTCTTCATTTGTAGGTCTTACATGGCCTGTCCTCTCGCTGGGTAGGGACCAAACTGTGTTTAATATGTATTGAGCATGAAGTCAAGAATTGTGGATGTTCAATGCATTAACCTGCTTGTCATCAGCGGGTCTGTTGGTGCCCATAAAGTCGCCGGCGACCATACGGGAAGGACGTTGATGCCCGTAAAGTCGTCCCCTGCCCATAAAGTCGCCAATAACAAGATTGTTATGATTTGTTATGACTTATTAGTGCAAGAAATGATGTGCAGCCTATATTTATACCCCCCCCAAAAAAAAAACAAACAAACAACAAACAAACAAAACAAACAAACAAATCATCACATATCAACAACAACACCAATTGTAGCAGGCCTAAATGCACGCGGATTATCAATGATGCTATGCATTGTGTAACTAATTTTATTCTGTCATGTCTGATGTGACACTGATGAGCTCTTTTTACTGATGAGCTCTTTTTACTAATGAGCTCTTTTACTAATGAAGCTCTTTGAATGCAAGACCCGCCTCTGATTAGTGTTCAATGTCTATCGATCAGTGGATCTGTGTTCAATGTCTATTGATCAGTGGATCTATGTTCAATGTCTATTGATCAGTGGATCTGTGTTCAATGTCTATTGATCAGTGGATCTGTGTTCAATAACTATTGATCAGTGCCTGTGTTCAATGTCTATTGATCAGTGCCTCTGTGTTCAGTGTCTATTGATCAGTGCCTCTGTGTTCAATGTCTATTGATCAGTGCCTCTGTGTTCAATGCTATGATCAGTGCCTCTGTGTTCAATGTCTATTGATCAGTGCCTCTGTGTTCAATGTCTATTGATCAGTGCCTCTGTGTTCAATGTCTATTGATCAGTGCCTCTTGTTCAATGTCTATTGATCAGTGCCTCTGTGTTCAATGTCTATTGATCAGTGCCTCTGTGTTCAATGTCTATTGATCAGTGCCTCTGTGTTCAATGTCTATTGATCAGTGCCTGTGTTCAATGTCTATTGATCAGTGCCTCTGTGTTCAATGTCTATTGATCAGTGCCTCTGTGTTCAGTGCCTATTGATCAGTGCCTGTGTTCAATGTCTATTGATCAGTGCCTCTGTGTTCAATGTCTATTGATCAGTGCCTGTGTTCAATGCTTGATCATGATCTGTGTTTAATGTTGCTCTGTGTTCAATGCTATTGATCAGTGCCTCTGTGTTCAATGTCTATTGATCAGTGTCTCTGTGTTCAATGTCTATTGATCAGTGCCTCTGTGTTCAATGGCTATTGATCAGTGGCCTCTGTGTTCAATGCCTATTGATCAGTGGATCTGTGTTCAATGTCTATTGATTCAGTGCCTATTGATCAGTGCCTCTGTGTTCAAAGTCTATTGATCAGTGCCGCTGTGTTCAATGTCTATTGATCAGTGCCTCTGTGTTCAATGCATTTGATCCGTGCCTCTGTGTTCAATGTCTATTGATCAGTGCCTCTGTGTTCAATGTCTATTGATCATTGCCTCTGTGTTCAATGTCTATTGATCAGTGCCTCTGTGTTTAATGTCTATTGATCAGTGCCTCTGTGTTCAATGTCTATTGATCAGTGCCTCTGTGTTCAATGTCTATTGATCATTGCCTCTGTGTTCAATGTCTATTGATCAGTGCCTCTGTGTTAATGTCTATTGATCAGTGCCTCTGTGTTCAATGTCTATTGATCAAGCCTCTGTGTTCAATGTCTATTGATCAGTGCCTCTGTGTCCAATGTCTATTGATCAGTGCCTCTGTGTTCAATTTCTATTGATCAGTGCCCTGTGTTCAATGTCTATTGATCAGTGCCCTGTGTTCAATGTCTATTGATCAGAGCCTCTGTGTTCAATGTCTATTGATCAGTGCCTCTGTGTTAAATGTCTATTGATCAGTGTCTGTGTTCAATGTCTATTGATCAGTGCTTCTGTGTTCAATGTCTATTGATCAGTGCCTCTGTGTTAAATGTCTATTGATCAGTGCCTCTGTGTTCAATGTCTTTTGATCAGTGCCTCTGTGTTCAATTTCTATTGATCAGTGCCTCTGTGTTAAATGTCTATTGATCAGTGTCTCTGTGTTCAAAGTCTATTGACCAGTGCTTCTGTGTTCAATGTCTATTGATCAGTGCCTCTGTGTTTATTGATCAGTGCCTCTGTGTTCAAAATCTATTGATCAGTGCCTCTGAGTTCAATGTTTATTGATCAGTACCTCTGTGTTCAATGTCTATTGATCAGTGCCTCTGTGTTTATTGATCAGCGCCTCTGTGTTTAATGTCTATTGATTAGTGCCTCTGTGTTCAATGTCTATTGATCAGTGCCTCTGTGTTTATTGATCAGTGCCTCTGTGTTCAATGTCTATTGATCAGTGCCTCAGTGTTCAATGTTTATTAATCAGTGCCTCTGTGTTCAATGTCTATTGATCAGTGTCACTGTGTTTATTGATCAGTGCCTCTGTGTTCAATTTTTATTGATCAGTGCCTCAGTGTTCAATGTCTATTGATCAGTGCCTCTGTGTTCAATGTCTATTGATCTATTGATCAGTGCCTCTGTGTTCAATGTCTATTGATCAGTGCCTCTGTGTTCAATGTCTATTGATCAGTGCCTCTGTGTTCAATGTCTATTGATCAGTGCCTCTGTGTTCAATGTCTGTTGATCAGTGGATCTGTGTTCAATGCCTATTGATCAGTGGATCTGTGTTCAATGCCTGGGTTATGTCTTTTTGTCAGGTAAGGACTGGCTAATTTGCACCTAAACTGGACAAGCACATTCATCACAAAGCATCACACATGTATCATGCCTCAGACGGGTAACGATCAATATGTCAGTGTAGTGCCAGGTAGCAGCCAATGTGTTTGTAACGATCAAATGTCAGTGTAGTGCCAGGTAGCAGCCAACGTGTTTGTAACGATCAATATGTCAGTGTAGTGCCAGGTAGCAGCCAATGTGTTTGTAACGATCAATGTGTCAGTGTAGTGCCAGTAGCAGCCAATGTGTAACGAACAATATGTCAGTGTAGTGCCAGGTAGCAGCCAATGTGTAACGAACAATATGTCAGTGTAGTGCCAGGTAGCAGCCAATGTGTGTGTAACGATCAATGTGTCAGTGTAGTGCCAGGTAGCAGCAATGTGTGTGTAACGATCAATATGTCAGTGTAGTGCCAGG
>JAMYXO010000289.1:0-2500 GCA_033310375.1 Conus canariensis | reverse complement strand
GTGATGATGGGGTGTGGTTGTTGTGCTGGTGATGATGGGGTTGTGGTGTTTGTGCTGGTGATGATGGGGTTGGGTGTTTGTGTGGTGATGATGCGGTTGTGGTGTTGTGTGGTGATGATGGGGTTGTGGTGTTTGTGCTGGTGATGATGGGGTTGTGGTGTTTGTGCTGGTGATGATGGGGTTGTGGTGTTGTGCTGTGATGATGGGGTTGTGGTGTGTGTGCTAGTGATGATGGGGTTGTGGTGTGTGTGCTAGTGATGATGGGATTGTGGTGTGTGTGCTGGTGATGGATCTGGGTTTGATGTGTAGAATTCATTGTCCACTGCGTCATCGTAACAGTTTCGTCCACACGTTTCCCCTTTCACCATCCCCTTCCCTCCTACTCCCCCTTCCCCTCCGCATTTTATGTGAATGTTGTATCTCTCACCTTTGTTGTTGTTGTTTTGGTTTTGTTGTTGTTGTTTTGTGTTCGTCGATAACTAGTCGTTTTCTCTTTCTAGTTTCTTGCTGATGATAATCATGTTCACAATGTCGTAGTTTTTTTTTCTGTTTCGGCCGTCTATTCCCCCATTTCTCCTCCTCCACCTCCATCCTTTCATCTTTCCTCATATGTTGCGAGTTTTATCGTTTCTTCTAATTTTTCACATCTTTTTCCGTTATCATCTGTTGCGAGTTTTCTCTCTCGTGCCCCTGACTGCCTAGTTTGTGTTGCGAGAACAATTGTGATGTCAGGCAGCAAACTACAACACACATGATGTGGTGATAATGTCTTCATTCATGTGATAGCAACAGCAATTGTGACGTCAGGCAGCAAACATACAACACACATGATGTGGTGATAATGTCTTCATTCATGTGATAGCAACAGCAATTGTGATGTCAGGCAGCAAACATACAACACACATGATGTGGTGATAATGTCTTCATTCATGTCATAGCAACAGCAATTGTGATGTCGGCAGCAAATTACAATCACTGTGTTGTGATAATGTGTCTACATTTGTCATTAGCAACGAGCATTGTGACGTCATGGCAGAAACATACAACACATGAAGTGTGATATGTACTTCATTCATGTATAGCCAACAGCAACGTGGAAATATTCAGCTGTAATACTTTTGTGTTATATTGTGTGTGTGTGTGTAACCATTGCGAGGCACGAGCGCGCGCATATGCTCGTACGAACGCATACTGCATGACACATAGACCCATGCTGATATACGCCACATGCATGCATGTTCAATACTTTGTGTGTGTGTGTGTGTGTGTGTGTGTGTGTGTGTGTGTGTGTGTGTGTGTGTGTGTGTGTGTGTGTGTGTTGTGTGTGTGGTGGTGTATATGTGTGCGGTGTGATGATGTGTGTAGTGCTGTGTGATACTTTGTGTTGTGTGTGTGTTGTGTGTGATTGTGTTTATACATGGTCTGGATGTTTTATGTGTATGACATGTTGTTGGTATATTTATACATCAGTAGATTTCAGGGGAGGTAAGGAATTACACTGCTAGAGTGTCAGTTGCACAAAGCAGGTTTCTGTTTCTTTGCATAAACACGCGCGCGCACCGCACGCACGCACGCACGCACGCACGCACGCACGCACGCACACACACACACACACACACACACACACACACACACACACACACACACACACACAAGCGCGCGGGCGCACAATCGCCTGCAAGCACACATACATGCACACATGAAAGTAGACGTGCGCACTCACGAGCACACAGACATTCCCTAGCTCTCACACGCTCGCGCACTCGTGTTCACCGTCATTCTATACTGACCACCTTAGATCACCGTTCATTCTATACTGACCACCTTAGATCACTGTCATTCTATACTGACCACCTTAGATCACCGTCATTCATATGAAACCCTAGATACGCTTCTATACTGACCTTAGATCACCGTCATTCTATACTGACCACCTTAGATCACCGTCATTCTATACTGACCACCTTAGATCACTGTCATTCTATACTGACCACCTTAGATCCATTCTTCGCTGCCCCCGTTACCCAGTATCTCTCATCGTCGTCGTCGTCGTCGTCTTCTCTCTCTCTCTCTCTCTCTCTCTCTCTCTCTCTCTCTCTTCTCTCTCTCTCTCTCCTCTCTCTCTCTCTCTGTGTAAAAAAGCTATCAGCTTCCCCATCCTACCCTCATCTACCCTCAATAAAATCATTCGTAAACGTATTCGTATTTCCTCCCTCCCTCTCTCTCTCTCTCTCTCTCTCTCTCTCTCTCTCTCTCTCTCTCTCTCTCTCTCTCTCTCTCCCCACTGGGGTGCGTGAATTGAGTTCAGAAGAGAGGAACGCATGGTTAATGAGCTCCGGACAATTTCAGTAATTACAGTGGAATCTGAAAGTGTTCGAATCCTGGATTTTGTCGACAGCTTTGTGATTGACGATGCCTTCCTCGCAGCTGGATTTCCGCGTCAAATGTGGATGTTTTCAGCCAGTCTTTATTAACTTTATGTTGAAAAGGGCCAGGAAAT